>JAHIAM010000472.1:0-93358 GCA_021605205.1 Aegilops longissima
CCCACTGCAGCGTGGGCTGGCCTGCATGGGGCTGGACAAGGTGTATCTGGGCACCCGTGAGCCAGCGCAGGACTCACGGGCCCCTACCTCCAAGGCGGGTTCGCCTGCTCACAGGCCTTATCTTGAGTGTGTTCTGCAAATTTGGCGGATGTGGGTGCTCTCGTCTTGGTCCGGCTCTGGGCTGGTCTCGACCGTCGGCATTTGGCAAGCCGTGTCGCGATGCCATGGACAAGACCCAGGAGGGTGAGGGTCGGAGAGCCGGGAGCCCTGATCCACGATGCTCAGGCACCCCCTTTAGCATAAGTGGGTTAGATGACGAAAACTCGTCCTCGGTCCGCTCTCGGGCTGGTCTCACCGTCGGCCGGGTAAGCTGTGTCGCGATGCCATGGACAAGACCAGAGGGGTGAGGGCGGAGGCCGGTAGGAGCCACGAGTCGCGATGCTCGAGGCACCCCCCCTTACTTGGCGCAAGCTAGGTCAGATCACAGCAACTCTCGTCCTCGGGTCCGGCTCTCGGGCTGGTCTCGGCCGTGTTGGCAAGCCGGTCGCGATGCCATGGACAAGACCAGGAGGGTGAGGGCGGGAGCCGGTAGGAGCCTGAGTCGCGATGCTCCGGCACCCCCTTTGCTAAAAATTGGGTTAGATGGCGAAACTCTCGTCCTCGGGTCCCGGCTCTCGGGCTAGTCTCGGCCGTCATTGTGGCAAGCCAGTCACGATGCCATGGACAAGACCAGAGGGTGAGGGCGGAGGCAGTGGGAGCCCCTAGTCGCGATGCTCGGGCACCCCCTTTAACATGCAAGATTCCGCCACCCGGAAAAAGCGCAAATAACAAGCATGGTGGAGCAAGAGCATAATCCTAAGGGAAAAGTAGGAAGGATACATGCTGGCTGGGGTGGCCCGGCGGCTTGGGGATGATGCAGCCGAGGCGCCCCCAGCAGGATAGGCTAACGACATGAAATAAAAGGGATACATGCCGAGGGATCGGACCTGCTGGCCTAGGAATAATGCGGCCCTGAAGGCGCTCCCAGCCCGAAATAAAACTTAAAGATGTCACCTGGTGACGTTGGGGATGAAGGGGTGTTGGTGTAGCAGACTCGGTGGGCTGCGGGAGCTGATCCTCTCGAGCCCCCAGGCCCAGGGGCCTCGGGAGGCTCCGGAGGCGCTGGCGGCTCCTCGCGGGCCATCTCCATCTCCGCCAGGGCTGCGGCGTGCCTGACCTCTTGAGCCTCCAGGATGGTCCTCATGAGACAATGGTGCGTAGCAGCCGCGTTTGGCAGGCCATAAGGCTTGCGTATGTAGCTGTGGGGCGGACCCTCGCAACGTCCCACTCGCGAGGGCCAGCGGCACTCTTGAGATGCGCCTCGGTTGAGCCCTGGTATGTCGATGCAGACGCGCAACCCACCATCCTCGCTTTGGATGGGGGCCACCTGAGTGGCGGCGGCTGCCCTCATGACCCTTGACTCCTCTAGCTCTGAATGGCCTTCTTGTGAATTCTTGAGGTTTCTTCCCTCCTGTTCTTGCTCCTGCTTGTGGGAAGCGTGCTTCGAGACACGCCTCCACGTGGTGCCCAAGCGCCTCCCTCGAGACCTTGGCGAGGTGGCAGCCCTCCCGGGGAGAGCCTGAGCCTGCACTCGAGGAGGCGCGGCGTGCTTTCCTATGCGATGGAGGAGGCTCCCCGGCCCGATGTGGGCCACGAGGGGCTCTCTCTTGAAGAGGCGGGCGGTCGATGTCTTCTTCTTCTTGGAGTGCGGCCTCGGGAGGCCTCCTGCTGCTTGTGGTGCAGGTCTTCCAGCGATCACGGCTGAAAGGCTCGCTCACGGGAGCACTGCGCATCTCTCTCTTCACGAGGCGCCGTGATGACCCCGCGCTTCTGGCATCTTGAGGACGTTGTAGCCATGGTGGGTTCTGACCATGAATTTGGCCAACGCTGGGTACCCGAGGATGGCGTTATGTACTGCGGCGAATGTGGGCGACGTCGAAGTCGATGAGCTCGGTCTGGTAGTTATCGCGAGCCCGAAGGTGACAGGAAGGCGTACCTGCCCGATCGGGACCGTGGAGCCGTCGGTGACTCGAAGAGAAAGGCTTGGTTGGCTGAAGGTGGTATAAGGCACTTGAAGATTGTTGAATGTCTCCACGGACAGGGCGTTGAGCCCTGCTCCAGCGTTGATGAGGGTCTTGGTGACTAGCACATTGCTGATGATTGGGCAACAAAGCATCGGGAGAACTCTGGCTGTGGCTGCGCACTTGAGCTGGTCCGCTGAGCTGAATGTGATGGCGCACGCCGACCACCTGAGAGGGCGCGTGGACTCGAGCTTGGGGAGGACTGCATTCACCTCGCGGGCGATCTTCTTGAAGATGCGCCGAGAGGCTGGGGCTTGAGCTCCGCCAGGATCTGAGCGATCGCCGCGCTTCTCAGAAGCCCCAGCCCCTCGTCTGATGGCGGTCTTGATTCTCCTTGGCGGTGGTGGCGGCGGAGGGGCTCACGTTCCCCTGCAGGCGATCCTCGCGAGGCTGATCCCTCCAGCCTCCCTCGTGAGGTGGGTCTTGCCAGTGGTCCTCGCGAGGTTGGTCGCGCCACCCTTGGTGCGGGCCGCGGTCTTCCCAGCGTCCTGCATTCCTTCCTCCTCCTCGGCCGTAGCCCCAGTTGCTGCTCTCGGGGCGTCTGCCGACCCTTCCTTCGCGCACGGCCCGGAGCTCTTGACATTCATTGGTGTTGTGGGTGTGGAGGTCGTGGTACACGCAGCACCAGCTGCCCTTGGAGGACTCGGGCTGATCTCGCCTCGCTTGGTGTGCGGTTGGCTGCGAGCACGGCAGCCCCTTGCGCTTCATGTCCTTGGCCTTGGACTTCTTTTCTTCGGGATCCGCGGCAGGCAGCTCGAGGAGGGAGAGGCGCCCCTCCTCAGCCTTGGCGCACTTGGTCGCTAAGTTGAACAGCTCCAAGGAGGTGCACAGATCTTCATGCATCGCCAGCTCCTCCTTCATCTTGACGTCGCGCACGCCGTCGGAGAAGGCAGACATGATGGCCTCCTCCGTTACCCTGGGGATCTTGAGGCGTGCGTTGTTGTAGATAGATTCCAATATTCGATGGTGCATGTCTCAGATGTTGGTTGCATGGTCAAGAATAGGGGTGCTACTAGATAGTTTCACATTGTGTCTTAGAATGCCATTTCCAGTGCCAATGTTTCAATCATTATGTATCTGATATTTTTGGTGTCAATGTTAGATCATTATGTTTCAGAATGGCTGACACGTAGGTTGCAAGGTCAAGAATGGGATTACTACTAGTTTCACATCTTGTAATCTTTGTATGGTGTAGTTTGTAATGCAACCAAGCTGATTTAATATATGAGAAATTTCTGTTTATTATACAGTGTTCCCTGTGCAATATCGACATTGTCCTAATAATTCTGGACGGTGATATATAAATACCATGTATTTTTCATGCAATGCACTAGCATTGTAGTACTCATTTATAATCATGTTCTGTTGGATAGCCACCAACGCATGTGAACTGTTGTTGGGCTCTAACTCTATACGTTGCTATCCTACAACGCTTATTCCGGTCGTTTACCAACGAATGCATATACGTTGTTGTAGACCCTTGCAACACCACCAACGGCAACGCATACAAGTCCGTTGGTGTAGGCCCTACCAACGCTTATATGGACCTTTGCCAACGCAATGATGCGTTGCTGTAGCGGGGTTCTTGTTGTAGTGCGATGGCCTCCTCCGTTACCCTGGGGATCTTGATGCGCACGTTCTTGAAACGCTGGATGTACTTTTGCGGGGTTTCCCACAGCTGCCGCTTGATTCGGCACATGTCGCCACGGCGGTAGCCGGTCGCGAGTACCGGAAGTTGGCGGCGAAGCGGTACGCATCTCGGTCCAGAAGAGATCGTGCTCGGGGCGATTCAAGAGCAGTGCAGGCCCGTCCTTGAGCGCCATGGGAAACCAATTCGCCATGACCTTTTCATCCCCGTTGGCAGCCTCGATGCCCAGCTCGTAGAGCTGGAGGAACTCCGTAGGGTCAGCTGTGCCGTCGTAGCGAGGAGGCAGGTCTGGCTTGAACTTGGCGGGCGCGACACTGCGCCTTCCCGGAGGTGAAGGCGGCAGCCCGCCGTGGCAGCTGGGGTCTCAGACGGCGAGAGCTTGGTCTTGTGGGCCTCCCTGCGCCGCGGCCGGGGGCAGCGCAGGGTCTTGACGTGTTGGAGCGGGGAGCGCTCGGGCAGCTTCTTGTGGGCGAGGAACTTCCTGACAGCTCTGCTCTTGCCGCGCCGGCGCCTGGCGGAACGGGTTCCGCCAAGGCACCGCGCACCTAGGGGCCAGGGCGCCTTCTTGGGGAGGAGGCAGCTGAGGTGCCCCGGGAGCTTCATCGCCCGCACGGGGCGGGGTGCGGTGTAGCGAGACGGACGGTGAGGGGTCGCCTCCTGCAACGCGGACGAGCTCGGTGACTCGGTCGAGCCATTCTTCGCAGACGCTGCCGACGGGCGGTAGCGCAGGAGCTCATTAGCGCGGCGAGTGCAGTGGTTTCGGGCCTCCATGGGCCTTGCGCGCGCGTGACGGAAGAACTAGCGGGTGAGCGGCGTGGCGGTGCGGCCGCCCCGCCTCATGGACGAGTGCTTTGGGACGACGCTTGTTGCTCGTTCCCGCCGGGCCGTGGCGGCGTTTGACGGCATGTGACGGAACGACGAGGGCGCCGCCGACGGAGCCGTCTGGCGACATGGGAGGCGGCGGCTCGGCGCTTCAGCGCGGGTTCGACGGGCGCCGAACATGGTTGCGATGGTCGGGAAGAACGAGGCGACGAAAAGGCAGATTCCGCGCACCTACCGGCGCGCAAAATGTCGGATTTCGGGTTCCGGCAGACCCTTGAGGTTCGAACACTGGGGTGCACGCGGAGATCCAACCCTCCACCGTTTCGTACCTCGCCGGATCGCAGGGACCTAAACTACTAAACGGAACAGCACAAGAGACACGAGATTTATACTAGTTCGGGCCACCGTTGTGGTGTAATACCCTACTCTAGTTTGTGGTGTGGTGGATTGCCTCTTGGGCTGATGAGGAACAATATAGGGAAGAACAGCCTCGCGAGGGTCTGTTCTTGGTGGGTGAGATGAACTGCTAGGTGGTGTTCAGATGCTCTAGCTACTGGTTCCTTGGTGAGGATTCCGATCTCGTACCGGGGGGCCGATCGTCTTCCTTTCGATCCCTTTCCTCCGAGTGTGGCTACTCCTATTTATAGGCGAAGGCCCTGAGCCTCTTCCCAAATATTGAGCAGGAAGGGCGCCAACAATTGGCCATTTTGAAGGGGAACAGCGGGTACACTTATCCCGACTAAAGTTGGTCCTCGCTTTGCCAAAGGCTCGTGATGACGTCTGCTTGGGCTCCACGATGACTCCCTTCTAGCCGCTGGGGCTGGTCTTGGTCTTGTTGCAATCAAACGGATGCCTTTGCTTGATGCTCTCGCCGCGCTTGCTCCCTTTGCACCAAAGAGGAAGGAGGGCGCTGCTGGCTGGCGCCCGATCGGCGCGCCCTTGGTGGTCATGGCTTGCGCCATGGGCACCTCGCAAGGTACCCTACCTTGAACTCTCCGCCTCCTCATGAGCCAGCCTGACGAGGCTGTGCCTGAGGAAGCTCCTCGTCATCCGCCCCGCTAGGCTTGGACCCTCGCGAGGGTCTTGAGCTTGCGTTGATGAAGATGTGCCGTCCTGGGCCTCCATTGAGCCACGCCGCAGGCCGCAGGCAGGCAAGTCTGGGGACCCCCGTTCCCAGAACGCCGACAAAGGGAGACATCTTCAAGAGCGCGAACTAGGAAGGGAAGCAGCTTGGCGGGACCATCCTCGGCGCCGCCAGTGACTCTCGAGCCACCGTCAGAAAGCGCCTTCAAAGAAAGAGCGAGCCTTCACCTCCATATCCATGAAGGCCACGCGATCTTACGCAAGAACACGCGCTTTGTCGTCCAGCTCGACCTTCCCTCGCCTCCAGCTCCTGCTCCAGCCGCGCTTAGGCGGTCACGGCGCTTCTTGAGCCTGGCCTCCCGGTCCTTGACGGCCGCCTCGCGAGCCTTCATGCTTTCCTCCTGCTCCTGGCGGAGGCAGGCCTCCTCGGCAAGCTGGTTCTGCAGGCCCTTTAGCTCACTCTCCAGCATCTCACAACGACCTTGGATGCTAGCTGCCTCCCCCAGGGCAGCGTCGCGGGCAATCTTCGCCTCACGGACAGCCTGTTTCTCCTCGTCGCAAGCTGTCGAGGCTTGGACCAGCGCCGCCTGAATCGAAGCGTCGGAGCGAATCCAGCCAGAGGCCAGCTCCAAGCGCCCGGCCACCAAGCGAGGGTCGGCGCCCAGAAGATCTTGCCGCAGCGGTCAAATTCAACAACAAAGACGATCCGGGACGATGGGAGGAGTCGGAGAGACAGCAGTTCGTGGAGTAGGAGGAGAGGACGGCGAACCACAAGATCGTCGAGGCGGGACCTCTGCGCCCCAACAGCTATGGCGGCGGCATCAGGCAAGGACACCTCGGGAGTCGCTTGGGCCATGGGGGTTGAGCTCGCCCAGCCCAGCTCCGCCAGCCTCACGAGGATGACCAGCAGAGAGGCCCGTGTCTTGCCATCGCCTTCCTTCGCGGGCAGAGGCGCTGCCCCAGATGAAGCCTCGGGAGCTCCCTTCAGCTTCTTCGCCGCAGGCGCCACCTAGCCAAGAGATACAGATATCAAGCCTCAGCGACAAAGCAAGGAATAAAACAAGAATCAAGCACTTACTGGTCATCGCTCGCGAGCTCGAGCAACCTCCGGCCATACTTGAAGCCCGAGTGCCGGCTGCAGGGATCAGCTTCAAGGGGCTCGGGAGTAGGAGGCGCATCTGCGGATCGCCCCGGGGCCGGGGCGGCCCCGCGGGGGACCAGCCCAGTCCGGTCCTTCTTCAGGATCGGGGGCAGGCTTCTGCCTCCCTGCCCATCCTCATCCTCGTCGTCGTCACTCTGGGGGAGGCGGAGAGTGCGGACCTGCGCCCGAAGGAGGAGCCCTTGACTCGCCCGAATCAACCCCCTCTCCCGGCTCTCTTTCCTCCACCTCTTCGCTGGAGTCGGCGGAGGACACGTCCACCAGGTCCTCCTGAGCCTCCACGGGCACGGACCCGTCCCCATTGAAGACAGGCATGGGCCCCACTACCTGCTCCCAATCCTCGCAAAGGAACAAGAGGGGGCGCCCTCGATCTCGCCACATCACCCCAACCAAGGAGGCTGGAGGACCGTCGCCAGATCCTCGCCCGGCCAGGACCACGGGGGCTCGAGTGAGGCCTCCACATCGAAGCAATCTTGGCGAAGCGGAGCCAGTGATGCTCCAGAACTCCCTCGGCAAGCAACGCACCGGTCAGCTCGCCGGCCGCCACTTTGGCGGTTTCAGATCTGCGTCCATCTTCTCCGGCACCGGCCAGCGTGGGGATCCAAGCTCCACTGGGACCGGTCGCTTGAGCTCTCGGGGTGCTCCGTGGGCAGGATCAGCCGAGGTGGATGCGCCCAGCATCCACCATGACCCACTTGCTCTGAAGCCCTCAATCCGCTTCCCGTGGTTTGAAATGGCGATGGCTCCGCCCGATCTTGGCAAGCTTCAAGCGCCTGAGGCGGAACCAGGAGGTTCGGAGGGAGAAATAGTGGTGCAGCAAGGCCACCGAGGGCTTCAACCCAACATGGGCCTCACAATAGTAGGCGAAGATTGCCAGGAGAAGGACGGAGTTGGGATGGAGGTGCAGAGCTTGAATGTTGTAGTGACGGAGGACGGAGAAGAAGAACGTCGAAAGGGAGGCACAGCACCAGCAATGATGGCGCCACGAAGAAGCGGGTAGAAGGTACTCCCGACCCTCGGGCGGAAGAGCCGACCTTGAACGCCTCTGTTCCGTTCGCCTGCGCCTCCGCCATCCGGGCGCGCAGTATGCAGGCTCGCCGACACATTTAGGCGGGTCCAAGGCAGGAGAGTACCAAGCTCTGGTCGGGGCTTGGCGAGGCGCCATGACTAGCTAGGGCATGCAGGCGGAGTGGATCTGAAGGTCTTGGAGGCAGAGGGGAGAGGCGCAAGAAAGGGATCTAAGCAGCAATCGGAGAAAGTAAAGGAGGCAAGGAAGATGCCGCTGTTATCAACTCACGCTGATTCTTGAGGCGCGACGCGTCAATCAACCGCCACCTTGGCGCCCAAGGCCAAAGAATTTTAGGGCCCTTGACGCTCCGACACTGCCCTTCGCTCTCTGCTCGGCCAAGTTGGGCGCGCCGTGGGCCAGGGGACTCTGTCGGCGTTCGGGAGCAGGGGTCCCAGACTTGCCTGCCATGACTGCAGGCGTGGCTCAAGGAGGCCCAGACGGCCCATCTTCATCAACGCAAGCTCAAGACCCTCGCGAGGGCCAAGCCTCATGAGGCGGGACGACAAGGAGCTTCCTCGGGCACGGCATCGTCAGGCTTACTCATGAGGAGGCGGAGAATTCAAGGCAGGGTACCTCGCGAGGTGCCCATGGCGCAAGCCATGACGCGACCAAGGGCACGGTCGGGCGCCAGCCCGCCAAGAAGGTCCTCCTTTCCTCTTTGGTGCAAAGGGAGCAAGTGCAGGCGAGAGCATCAAGCAAAGGCATCCGTTTCGGTGCAACAAGACCAAGACTAGCCCAACGGCTGGAAGGGAGTCATCGTGGAGCCCAAGCAGGCGTCATCACCAGAGCCTTTGGCAGGCGAGGACCAACTTTAGTCAGGATAAGTGTACCCATTGTTCCCCTTCAAAATGGCCAATTGTTGGTGCCCTTCCCGCTCAATATTTGGGAAGAGGCCCAGGGCCTTCGCCTATAAATAGGACTAGCCACCCACAGGGTAGGGCAGCTGGAGAGAGAGGAGCAGATCTGAACCCTCATCAAGAAGCCAGTAGCTAGAGCGACTGAACACCACCTAGCAGTTCATCGCACCCGCCAAGAACAGACCCTCACGAGGCTGTTCTTCCTTGTATTGTTCCTCATCAGCCCAAGAGGCAATCCACCACACCACACACTGGAGTAGGGTATTACACCACAATGGTGGCCCGAACCAGTATAAATCTCGTGTCTCTTGTGCTGTTCCGTTTAGTAGTTTAGGTCCCAACGATTCGGCGAGGTGCGAGACGGTGGAAGGTTGGATCTCCGCGCGCACCCCAGTGTTCGAACCTCAAGGGTCTGCCGGAACCCGAAATCCGACAGAAAACAAAAGTCTTCACGCTTCATGTTCCTCAAATGAATACCAAGTATTCAAGGTCACACCAATTTCTTCACTTTCAAAGTCTTCAGTCGAAGAACTTCATTTTTAGGGGTCGACTTTCTCTGTAAATATCAAACTCCTCATAGACTTATAGACATGTGTACACTCACAAACACATTAGTCCCTTAACCTATAAGTCTTCAATACACCAAAATCACTAAGTGGCACTAGATGCACTTACAAATCAAAAGCAAACAAAGTTCAACCAAGAAGACAAGAGAGAACAAAAGCAAATCTCTCTCTCTCGAAGCCTATGATCTATACATTTTTCTTCCCCTTTGGCAACAAGTTACCAAAAAGTTCCTAGAAAATGCATAGGACTATATTGTCTCTCAGGCTTGGTATTCTGGTGGTGGTGGTGTCCGGAGAACTCCAAGAATGAAGGCTTCAGTCGATGTAGAAGGAGCTGAAGGAGTTCGTCTTTGGAGCTGGTGGTCTTTGGAGCTGTAGGTGGAGCCGATGAAGTGACTCTGGTGTCTTGAACTGGCTCTGCAGCTGATCTCTGAGCTCGTGGCACTCTGGCAAATGCATCAGTCGTTGTCCTGCCCTTCCCTCTTGCATGTCATCCTGTAGCTGCTCCACTGCTGACTGAATCTCAGTTAATTTGACATCAAGATCATAGAATTTTTGTTCCATGATTCTTTCCAGGCTCTCCTGGTTTTGAGTTAGGGTGGACAACCCCTTCTCAATCCGCAGAGTAGATGCTATCAAGTAGACAAGCTGCTCCTGCTTGTTCTTCAGAAAGTATTCAGATGCCTCCGCTTGAGTTGGCATCTTGGCAGCCTTCTCTTTCCTTGCTTTCTCCTTCTTCTCTTGCGCTTGGACTGATGATGGTTCATTCTCAGTCATGACAACTTGATTGTCATCAAAGTCTGGATAGAGAACCATGTGTTCCTTATCCAACAGATACTTTCCTGTGCCCATCTTTGAGTTAATCAACTCCTGAATCTGTGGGGCATATCCACAGCTCTTCTTCTGGTCTGCTGCTCTCCTCTTGATAGTTTCAACTATGAGGCTCATGACTTTGAATTTCTGAGGCACATCAAAAATGTGAAGCAAATTGATTGCATGCCCTCTGATCATGTTGTGGTCACCTGATTTGGGCAACAGAGTGTGCCTTAGGATCCAGTTGATTGTAGGCAGCCCTGACAGAAGAAAATGAACTGATCCAAACTTGAAAGACTCAAGTGCATTGAGGGAGTCCTGCACTAGGGGGTGTCCGGATAGCCGAACTATCATCACGGCCGGACTCCAAGACTATGAAGATACAAGATTGAAGACTTCGTCCCGTGTCCGGATGGGACTTTCCTTGGCGTGGAAGGCAAGCTTGGCGATACGGATATGTAGATCTCCTACCATTGTAACCGACTCTGTGTAACCCTAATCTATCCGGTGTCTATATAAACCGGAGGGTTTTAGTCCGTAGGACGAACAACAATCATACCATAGGCTAGCTTCTAGGGTTTAGCCTCCTTGATCTCGTGGTAGATCTACTCTTGTACTACCCATATCATCAATATTAATCAAGCAGGAGTAGGGTATTACCTCCATCAAGAGGGCCGAACACAGGTAAAACATCGTTTCCCTTGTCTCTGTTACCATCCGCCTAGGACGCTGATTCGGGACCCCTACCCGAGATCCGCTGGTTTTGACATCGACATTGGTGCTTTCATTGAGAGTTCCTCGTGTCGTCACCAATAGGCCCGATGGCTCCTTCGACCATCAACAACGACGCGTCCGGTGAGACTTTTCTCCCGGACAGATCTTCATATTCGGCGACTTTGCTGCTGCGGGCCAATTCGCAGCCATCCGGAGCGATCGAAAGCTCGCCCTGGCCATCAGGTCAGATTTGGAAGTTTGAACTATCGGGCCGATATCCGCGGAGACTTGATCTTGACGGATTCGAGCCGCATACCAAACTATCACGCCCAATATGCGACCCTATCCAAAAGCGAACTCGAAGGTCCCACCAAGGATAGACCCATATTGAAACGCTTTTGCAAGGTGGATATCATTACATCAACATTACATAATAGATGGGATACATACATGAGGCACAAATGCCACAAGAATACATCAACATCATATACAAGATCAACATCCGACTACGGATGAAACATAAACAGAAACTCAAACGACATCCACCCTGCTAGCCCAGGCTGCCGACCTGGAACCTATCCCCTGATCGAAGAAGCAGAAGAAGAACTCCAACACAAGTAAACATCACTCTCGCGTCATGATCATCGCAAACCTGCACCTGCAATCGATGGTGTAGTAATCATGAGCCACGAGGACTCAGCAATCCCATTACCATGGGTATCAAGACTAGCAAAGCTTAAATGGGAAAGGAAGGGGTAAAGTGGTGAGGTTGCAGCAACGACTAAGCATGATATGGTGGCTAACATACGCAAATGAGAGCGAGAAGAGAAGCAAAGGAACGGTCGTCAACTAGTAATGATCAAGAAGTGATCCTGAACTCCTACTTACGTCAGACATAACCCAGAAACCGTGTTCTCCTCTCGATCAACCCCGAAAAGAGACACTCACGGTTACGCACGCGGTTGGTGTATTTTAGAAGAGTTTGCTTCAAGTTTACTACAACCGGATATTAACAAATTCCATCTGCCACATAACGCGGGCACGGCTCTCGAAAGTTTATACCTGCAGGGTGTCCCAACTTAGCCCATGATAAGCTCTCGAGATCAACGACGGATATTCCTTCTCCCGGAAGACCCGATCGATCTCGGAATCCGGCTACAAGACATTTCGACAGACAATAAAACAAGACCAGCAAAGCCGCCCGATGCGCCGACAATCCCGATAGGAGCTGCACATATCTCGTTCTCGGGCAACACGGATGAGACTAGCTACGAGTAAAACCAATCCTCGGGTTGCCTCAAGGTGGCCCATGATCAGCTCGGTTCGAGCCAGCACTTAGAGAAGCACGGCCCGGGGGCTAAAATAAACATGACCCTTGGGCTCCGAAACCCAAGGGAAAAAGGGCTAGGTGAGGCAAATGGTAAAACCAATGTTGGGCCTTTTGGAGGAGTCTTATTCAAAGCGAACTGTCAAGGGGTCCGATAAATCACCCGACCGCGTTAGGGACGCAAAATCCGGGAACATAACACCGATATGACGGAAACTAGGCGGCAAGAGTGGAACAAAACACCAGGCATAAGGCCGAGCCTTCCACCCTTTACCAAGTATATAGATGCATTAATTAAATAAGATATATTGTGATATCCCAACAAGTAAACATGTTCCAACAAGGAACAACATCTCCATGTTCAACAAGGAACAAACTTCATCTTCACTTGCAACTAACAAGCGCTATAAGAGGGCTGAGCAAAGCGGTAACATAGCCAAACAATGGTTTGCTAGGAAGGGTGAAAAGGTTAGAGGCTGACATGGCAATTTGGGATGGCTTGAGGAACAAGTGATAGGTAGCGCAGCATAGCGATAGAACGAAACAACTAGCATGACAATGATAGTAGTGAGATCCAGGGTAGCGGTCATCTTGCCTGAAATCCCGCAAGGAAGAAGAACGAGTCCATGAAGAAGACGAGCGGATGAAGCCGAACCAAGCGTGAGCGAACGAATCCTCACGATCGCAAGCAAGCAGGAACTAACAAGAAGAAGCACACAACATAGTAAACACACCACACATAGACAAGACATGATGCATAACAAGCATAATGCATGACAAAGCTACATGAAGCTACTCATGGCAAGAGATGATGCAAACAAGAACAACACATCAAAGCAAGTTTAAATGAGGCCGGAAACAACATATAACAATTCGGTAAGTCCTCATATGCAAATTTCGAAATTGGTCCACATCTGAATAACTTTATGTTCAAGTTGTTAAACAGCAAGTTAAGATGCACCACGATGATCTACACGAAATTCTAGTCAAGTTACATATAAAGTTTATTAGATTCGGAGCTACGGCCTAGAAGATATGAGCAAAACAAGTTAAGAATGGCATTAATGCAAAATGCATACAAACATCAAGCAAACACCTAAAAACATGGATGCAACATGATAATATGAAACTACATGCAAAATCAAGCAAGTTTCATATAGAGCACACTCAAAACGGAGCAACGGTTCAACACATACACACAATACAAGTCATGACAACAATCTGTCCAAAACAGCAAATAGGCATATTGCAAGCATCAAAACAACATGCTACAGGACCTCAATAAGAGAACAAAAGGCATGGGCATGACGTACAGGTAAAGCATTACAAAACATGAACACTGAGCTATCTCCAGAAATCACTAGAACATGCTCAAACACACATGGCAAGATTGCAAATAATAACAGTTTCAGACTTATCAGGAAATAACATCAGGTTGCAATGTTTAGAGCTATCAAACAACATGGTACAGGATCTTAACATGGAAAACAAAGGCATGGCATGAATCTACTAATTGCATAGAACAAAAGTCCCTTACTGACCATGAGCCAAAAAGGACCAGAAGATATGATGGCACCCATGTAAACATGGCAAGTTATATTACAGATTCATACATGGCAGGAACAACAATAAGTAGGCATGTTGGTGAGCTTGAAACACTCACCACAGCGCAATACATGGCATGGCAAGGCAACTCACAGTAAGAAGACATGTCATAGAAGCTATAAATGGCAATAACAACATCATAGCATACACGGATCAACTACAACAACCTTGGCAAAATTGAATAACATGTAAACAATCTGCCAGGAAACATTTTATAGCAAAAGTAGAGCTCGATTGACTCAAGCTATAGCACTCCATAATTGCAAACAAGGGCATGGATGGATAGATAATAACCATATGTTCAAAATATCCTTACTGAAGTATCTCAAAGTAAGCATGGATCTCTCGGTAGCATCAAGTTATCATGGCATAAAAATATCAGCAGAACAGGGCTGAAATCAGCAACATCATGAAGCCTAGTTTGCATGCTTGTGCTAGTCACCACAGAGATCACAAAAATACATGGCATACACCCCTGTAAAGATGGCATGACATATTACAAAACACATGTAGGACTCAAGATCATAGGATGCACACATCAATCATGGCAAAAATGACAAAAGTGCATGTTCTGATAAGAATCTGAAACTAACATCACATAGCACTCTTCCAACAGAATTTCGGGCTTCAAGATGAGCTCAAATGTAAAAGTTGCAATGAGATGAAATGATGTACTCGTCGAGGCGAACAATTTGACATATTACACGCACGAAATAGAGCTACCGATGCAAAGTTATGATGCTATGAAAATGCATGAAAATTACTGAATACTCGGGGACTTGGAGAAAAACGGAGGGGAAAAGAAAGTCAACCGCGGGCACGGACGACGAGGACGGCCGGGATCTCGCCGGAGGCGGACGCGGGCGACGGATCCAGGGCAGCGGGGTCGCGAGGGGGCAGGGCCGGCGGCCAGGCGGCCGAGGCGGCGCCTCGGGCGAGGTCGAGGCGGCGCGTGCTTGCAGGCGGCGGCGGTGGGCCGTCGGCCGAGGAGGTGTCGGCCTTGGCGAAGGCGCGAGGCGTGGCGCGCCATGGCGAAGTGGCGGCAAGTGGGGTGGCCGAGGAGATGTATGTGGATGCAGGCCGTGCGGGCTGGCCTGCCAGGCAGCAGGCGCAGGGCGGGCGCAGGAGGCCACGTGGTGGCGCTGGGAGAGAGAGCGACGGGCGGCGGCGGACATGTCCGTCGGCGGGGAAGAAGCGTCCGGCGGCGCGAGGGGAAAATCTAGGGTTTCGGGGGAAAATGGATCCGAAAATGGAGAGGGGGAGACGTTTATATAGGCATAGGGAGCTAGGAGACTCCAAATGAGGTGCGGTTTTCGCCCACATGATCGTGATCAACGACCGAGAGCATGGAGGGGAGTTTGCTGGGTTTTGGGCCACTTTGGAAGGGTGTTGGGCTGCAAGATAAAAGAGGCCTTTGCGGTTACCCGGTTAACCGTTGGAGTACCAAACGACCTCCAAATGGCACGAAACTTGACAGGCGGTCTACCGGTGGTATACCAAGGCGCTTGGCAAACCTCGGTCCATTCGAGAAAGTTCAACACCCGCTTTACGAAAAAGAGGTAAAAGGGCGTCGGGAGACATAGGAGTGCGGATTGCAAAAGCGGACAACGGGAAAATGCTCGGATGCATGAGACGAACACGTATGCAAAATGAGATGCACATGACGACATGATATGAAATGCAAATGATGACATGTCAAAATGCAACACGCAAGAAAATGACATGGCAATGAAGGCGAATAACTGGCGGACACCTGGCGCATCGAATTCGGGGCGTTACACAAGCGTGCCGCACTGTCTCGATGGGCATGATTTAGCTCTGCAGCCGAACAGTGCCTTGGAGGCCGCACCAGCATCCGCTCCGACCCTTAATCTGGAGCCGGATTCCCCAATCAGGGATGAGTGGTTGGACACCGCCTCGGGGGCTATGATCTCGACGGCGATTGAGCAGAACTCCATCCCTGTCCTTTGCGAAGACCTCGACTCCAGGGTGCCGGACTCCTCTCCGGACTCCGAACCCGCCGCGCCACTGCCAATCAAATCCGATTGGGCGCCGGTCATGGAGTTCACTGCCGCGGACATCTTTCAGCACTCGCCCTTTGGCGACATCCTGAATTCACTAAAGTCTCTCTCTTTATCCGGAGAGCCTGGCGGACTACGGACAGGAAGGTTGGGATCTGGACGACGAAGAAATTCAACGCCCACCCACCACCCACTTTATAGCCCATGCCGATGATCTAACCGACATGCTCGACTTCGACTCGAAGACATCGACGGAATGGGCGGCGATGCCGGAGAGCGACCAAGACCAGCGCCTACGAGGGCTTTGGAAGGCCACCTCGTCATATGACATATACATGGTGGACATCCCAAAAGATGGGAGCAGCGATGGAACAACGGAGGATGACCCCTTCAAGAAGCAACCGAAGCGCCGACGTCAGCGGCGCCGCTCTAAATCCCGCCACAATAAAAATGGTGATTCCGGCATGGGAGATAATAACACCACGGACAGTGCCGAAGACAACCCCCTCCAGCAGGACTCAGCGCAGGAGGAGGGAGAAGCAAGTCCGCGACGGTCTTGCGAGTAAAGGAGGTCGAGGATGATAATTATCGCCTCCCTCCAAAGATGAGGCAAGCCTCGACGGCGGCAATTTGTCGTGCCCGAGGATCCCCGCCAACAGAGGCGTTTCAAACGCGGGCTTATAGCCACGGCAAGCAGCCTCAAGAAAAAAGCAACACGACTTAAAGCTGACCAAGACACCGCTAGGCGACAGATGGATGAAGTCCTTGCAGGGCGAAGAGTATGAACTCGAACGCCCCTCCAAAAGCTACCCCAAACGCAGGCCGTTGCCTCGATTAGAGGAGGAAGCACCCAAGTCACCAGCGCACAACATGGCAGACCGGCCACCCCGTGGCCGCGATAGAGAAGACTCTCGGCCCTCCGCTCAAGCCACACCCCGACGCCGCTCAAAAAGTACCAAGGCACGGGAAAACACGTCGGACTTGCGAGACATATTGGAGGATAAGGCAAAGCATACAAGATCGATCTACGGATCACGTGGGCGCCCAACGACGCGGGATGATTACCGTCGCGCCAGATACCAAAAACCCGGCCGGGCCGAACACAGCAGACAAAGCTCATATGAGCAACGTCGTGATATAGCCCAATACAGAGGCGCCGCACACCCACTATGCTTCACAGACGAAGTAATGGATCATCAAATCCCCGAGGGCTTTAAACCCGTAAACATCGAATCATACGATGGTACCACAGATCCCGCGGTATGGATCGAGGACTATCTCCTCCATATCCACATGGCCCGCGATGATGATCTACATGCCATCAAATACCTCCCACTCAAACTTAAAGGACTAGCTCGGCATTGGCTCAATAGCCTGCCAGCAGAATCAATTGGTTGTTGGGAGGACCTGGAAGCCGCATTCCTTGATAACTTCCAGGGAACATATGTGCGACCACCAGACGCCGATGACCTTAGCCACATAATTCAGCAGCCAGAAGAATTGGCCAGACAATTCTGGACACCGTTCCTAACAAAGAAAAAGCAAATTGTTGACTGTCCGGATGCAGAGGCCCTTGCAGCCTTCAAACATAACATCCGCGACGAATGGCTTGCCCGGCACCTAGGACAGGAAAAGCCGAAATCCATGGCGGCCCTCACAACACTCATGACCCCCTTTTGTGCGGGAGAGGACAGCTGGCTAGCTCGAAGCAACAACTTGGCCAAACACCCTGATAGTTCGGATACCAAGGACAGCAATGGCAGGTCGCGTCGCAACAAGAACAAGCGCCGCATTAACAGCGATAATCTGAAGATCTGACCCGTCAATGCGGATTCAGAGGCTCTAAACCGGTCGTGAAGAAGCCATTCAAAAGAAATACCCAGGGCCCGTCCAACTTGGACCGAATACTCGATCGCTTGTGCCAGATACATGGCACCCCCGAAAAACCAGCCAATCACACCAACAGGGATTGTTGGGTGTTCAAGCAAGTAGGCAAGTTAAGTGCCGAACTCAATGACAAGGGGCTACATAGCGATGACGAGGAGGAGCCCCGGCCGCCGCACAATAGAGGACAGAAGGGTTTTCCCACACAAGTGCGGACGGTGAACATGATATACGCAACCCACATACCCAAAAGGGAGCGGAAGCATGCACTACGGGACGTATATGCGATGGAGCCAGTCGCACCAAAGTTCAACCCATGGTCTTCCTGCCCGATCACCTTCGATCGAAGGGACCACCCCACTAGCATCCGTCACGGCGGTTTTGCCGCATTGGTTCTTGACCCAATTATTGGCGTATTTCACCTCACGAGTCGATGGACGGCGGTAGCAACTGAACCTGCTTTATCGGGATCTGATCGCAAAATGGGCATAGACCCTCGAGTTAAACCTACAAAGACGACCTTTAAAGGCGTCATACCGGGTGTAGAGGCCAATTGTACAGGCTCAGGTACACTCGAAGTGGTCTTCGGATCCCCGGATAACTTCCGAAGCGAAGAGTTAGTCTTCGACATCGTCCCATTCCGCAGCGGCTATCATGCACTGCTCGGACGAACCGCATTTGCAAAGTTCAATGCGGTGCCGCACTACGCATACCTCAAGCTCAAGATGCCAGGCCCTGGAGGAGTAATCACGGTCAATGGAAACACTGAACGCTGTCTCCGAACGGAGGAGCACACGGCGGCCCTCGCGGGGGAGGCGCAAAGCAGCCTCTCACAGCAATTCTCGAGTCCGGCCATTAAGCGTCTGGACACTGTCAAGCGCGCCCGGAGTAACCCACAAAAAGACCGCCTGGCACGATCCAAGCACGCGTAGCAATCCGGCCCCAACCCCAGCCCTCGCGAAATTGCAAAGCCAGTACTACGCGTACATAACTACGCTCTGGAGATACCATGGGCATAAAGGGAGGGGCACGACCACGACACGCCCGAAATGCGGCTTGTCACGCCCAATATGCGACCCTATCCAAAAGGAACTCGACGGTCCCACCAAGGATAGACCCGCATATTGAAACGCTTTTGCAAGGTGGATATCATTACATCAACATTACATAATAGTGGGGTACACACATAAGGCACAAATGCCACAAGGATACATCAATATCATATACAAGAACAACATCCGACTACGGATGAAACATAAACAGAAACTCAACGACATCCACCCTGCTAGCCCAGGCTGCCGACCTGGAACCTATCCCCTGATCGAAGAAGAAGCAGAAGAAGAACTCCAACAGAAGCAAACATCGCTCTCGCGTCATGATCATCGCAAACCTGTACCTGCAACTGTTGGTGTAGTAATCTGTGAGCCACGAGGACTCAGCAATCCCATTACCATGGGTATCAAGACTAGCAAAGCTTAATAGGACAGGAAGGGGTAAAGTGGTGAGGTCGCAGCAGCGGATAAGCATGATATGGCGGCTAACATACGCAAATGAGAGCGAGAAGAGAGACAAAGGAACGGTCGTCAACTACTAATGATCAAGAAGTGATCCTGAACACCTACTTACGTCAGACATAACCCAAGAAAACCGTGTTCTCCTCTCGATCAACCCGAAAAGAGACACTCACGATTCACGCTACGGTTGGTGTATTTTAATTAAGATCAACTTCGGGTTATCTACAACCGGACATTAACAAATTCCCATCTGCCACATAACCGCGGGCACGGCTTTCGAAAGTTCAAACCCTGCAGGGGTGTCCCAACTTAGCCCATGATAAGCTCTCGCGATCAACGAAGGAATAGACCTTCTCCCCGGGAAGCCCGATCAGTCTCGGAATCCCGGCTACAAGACATTTCACAGCAATAAAACAAGACCAGCAAAGCCGCCCGATGCGCCGACAATCCCGATAGGAGCTGCACATATCTCGTTCTCAGGGCAACACCGGATGAGACTAGCTACGAGTAAAACCAACCCTCAAGTTGCCCCAAGGTGGCCCCGCAGGCAGCTCGGTTCGGGCCAGCACTTAGAGAAGCACTGGTCCGGGGGGGGCTAAATAAAGATGACCCTTGGGTTAATTACTCCCAAGGGAAATATAGGTGGTGGTGAGGCAAATGGTAAAACCAATGTTGGGCCTTGCTGGAAAAGTCTTATTCAAAGCGAATTGTCAAGGGGGTCCCATAAATCACCCGACCGCGTTAGGGACGCAAAATCCGGGAACATAACACCGATATGACGGAAACTAGGGCGGCAAGAGTGGAACAAAACACCAGGCATAAGGCCGAGCCTTCCACCCTTTACCAAGTATATAGATCCATTAATTAAATAAGATATATTGTGATATCCCAACAAGTAAACATGTTCCAACAAGGAACAACATCTCCATGTTCCAACAAGGAACAAACTTCATCTTCACCTGCAACTAACAACGCTATAAGAGGGGCTGAGCAAAGCGGTAACATAGCCAAACAACGGTTTGCTAGGAAGGATGCAAAAGGTTAGAGGCTGACATGGCAATTTGGGATGGCTTGGTAAACAGGTAATAGGTAGCGCAGCATAGCGAAAGAACGAAGCAACTAGCATAGCAATGATAGTAGTGAGATCCAGGGTAGCGGTCATCTTGCCTGAAATCCCGCAAGGAAGAACAACGAGTCCATGAAGAAGATGAACGAGTCCATGAAGAAGATGAACGGATGAAGCCGAACCAAGCGTAGACGAACGAATCCTCACGATCGCAACGAAACGGGAACTAACAAGAAGAAGCACACAACATAGTAAACACACCACCATGAACAAGACATGATGCACAACTAGCATGATGCATGACAAGACTATATGAAGCTACTCATGGCAAGGGATGATGCAAACAAGAGCAACACATCAAAGCAAGTTTAAATGAGGCCGGGAACAACATATAACAATTCCGGTAAGTCCTCATATGCAAATTTCGAAATTGGTCCAGATCTGGATAAACCTTATGTTCAAGTTGTAAAACAGCAAGTTAAGATGCACCATGATGATCTACACGAAATTCTAGTCAAGTTACATATAAAGTTCATTCGATTCGGAGCTACGGCTTAGAAGATATGAGCAAAACAAGATAAACATGGCATTGGTGCAAAATGCATATAAACATCAAGCAAACACCTCAAAACAAGGATGCAACATGATAATATGAAACTACATGCAAAATCAAGCAAGTTTCATATAGAGCACACTCAAAACGGAGCAACGGTTCAACACATACACACAATACAAGTTTAAAGGACAAGCTGTCCAAAACAGCCACTAGGCATATTGCAAGCATCAAAACAATAAGCTACAGCATCACAATAAGAAAACAAAAGGCATGGGCATGATGTACAGGTAAAGCATTACAAAACATGAGAACTGAGCTACCTCCAGAAATGACTAGAACATGCTCAACATGACATGGCAAGATTGCAACTAATAACAGTTTCAGGCATTGGCAGAAATAACATCAGGTTGCAATATCTAGAGCTATGAAACAACATGTTACAGGAACTTAACATGGCAAACAAAGGCATGGCATGAATCTACTAATTTCATAGAACAAAAGTCCTTTAGTGACCATAAGCCAAAAAGGATCAGAAAATATAGTAACACTCATGTCAATATTGAAAGTCTTGTTAACAGATTCAGCAACATGGCATGTCAAAAACTGATAACGAGAAGGCATGTTTACAAGCTCAATGCACTCACTACAGAGCCTTAAATGATAAACTAAGCATATATACATCAAGAAGACATGGCATAGAAGACATACATGGCAAGAACAATAACATAGCATACATGGATCAACCACAACAAGCTTGGCAAAATTGAATAACATGTAAACAATCTGCCAGGAAACATTTGATAGCAAAAGTAGAGCTCGATTGACTCAAGCTAAGCTACTCAATAATTGCAAACAAGGGCATGAATGGATAGAGCAAGACATGCTTTACAAAACACCCTTACTGAAGTATCTCAAAATATGCATAGATCTCTCGGTATCATCAAGTTAACATGGCATCAAAATAACAGCTAAACAGGGCTGAAATCAGCGACAACAAGACACCTAGTTTGCATGCTTGTGCTAGTCACCACATAGATCACAAAAATACATAGCAAGCACCACTGGAAAGAAGACATGGCATATTTCAAAACACATGTAGGACTCAAGTCCATAGGATGCACACATCAATCATGGCAAAAATGACAAAAGTGGAAGTTCTGATAAAAATCAGAAACTAACATCACATAGCACTCTTGCAACAGCATTTAGGGCATCAAGATGAGCTCAAATGAAAATGATGCAATGAGATGAAATGATCTACTCTTCGAGACTAACATTTTGACATATTACACGCGCAAAACGGAGCAACGATGACAGAGATATGATGCAACGAAAATGGCACAAAATATTAAAATGCTCGGGACTTAGATGAAATTTAGAGAGGGGAGAAAGTCAACCCTTGGCACGGTTCTTGATGCAGCGCCGGATCTCTCGGAGCTCGTCGGCCGGAGGGGCGGGGATCGCCGGAGTGGCGGGGGCCGGCGAGGGGGGCGGCGGATCCGGGCTCCCCATGGCCGGATCCGGCCGGCCGGTGATGATGGAGGCTTGGCGGAGCTCCGCAGCGGAGGCGGGCGGCAGCCAGCGCCGAGGATGGCGGCGGGCGAGGCGAAGCTCCGGCGAGCTTCGGACGCCGGGGCGCGGAGCGAGGGACGGCGGCGGAGGACGCCGGCGCCAGCGGCGAGGGCCGGGCGGCCGGACGCTGGCGGCGGCGTCGGCGAACGACGCGAAGCGGCGGTGGCGGTGGGCGCTTCGCGGAGTTTCGCTGGCGACGGGCGGCAGCGGGCGGCCGCAGCGTCGGGCGCTGGAGGCGGAGGCGTGGCCAGCGGGCGGCGGCGGACGGGCCCGCTGGTCCGCGATGGGCCCAGCGGGCTCGGCGGCGGCGGGCGGCGGAGCCCGTGGCGGCTCGGTTGGCGCGGGCGGCGGCGGAGACGCGTCGGCCGGGCGGACATGTCCGTGCGCGTGGACGATTGCTAGGGTTTGATCTGCGGGATTCATCCGCGAATTTCGGGGGAGGGGACTAATTTATAGGTAGAGGGAGCTAGGAGAGTCCAAATGAGGTGCGGTTTTCGGCCACGCGATCATGATCGAACGACCGAGAGCATGGAAGGGAGTTTGGTGGGTTTTGGGCCAGTTTGGAAGGGGTGTTGGGCTGCAACTCAAAGAGGCTTTTGCGGTTACCCGGTTAACCGTTGGAGTACCAAACGACCTCCAAATGATCCGAAACTTGACAGGCGGTCTACCGGTGCTATTCCAAGGCCGCTTGACAAACCTCGGTCCATTCCGAGACCGTTTAACATCCGCACATGAAAAGAGGTAAAAGGGGGCGCCGGGAGACATGGGAGTGCCGGATTGCAAAACGGACAACGGGGAAAATGCTCGGATGCATGAGACGAACACGTATGCAAAATGAAATGCACATGATGACATGATATGAAATGCAGATGATGACACGGCAAAGTGCAACACGCAAGCAAGTAACATGGCAACGACGGCGAATAACTGACGGACACCTCGCGCATCGAATCCGGGGCGTTACACGGCTCAACCGCACCAGGGGCTCCCGATTGTGTCATTCTTTTTCTTTTTTTCTTTTTTCTTCCTTTTTCTCACTTTCAGGACTCCGTTTTCCAGAAGTCCTGTCCGACACTAGAATCGCCAAACTCACGATGCAACAGCCAGGGAAGCAGAAAGCTACGTCGAGTGTTCAGGTGGTCTCTATTACGAGCATTATACGTGTTTTACATACCATCCCGCAGCTTACCCCTGGAGGGGGACATGTTAGATAGTCCCATCCCTTGCTTATCGCACTATTTGTATCGTTCTGCCTTCATTGCAGTACCTTTTTGGAATAAACAATACATAGCTTTTTCCTATTATTGCACTCCTTTCTTTATCTATATATATGTTCATTTCATGACATGTTGCACCCGTACACTTTGGTACGGCCAATACACCTGGGGCTTAAGTACCCCAAAATTATGGTGTGATAAGTCTGAACACTTTCACAAGTGCGGCACCCCGAACTTATAGCATTATATGAATTGGATCCGAATCATGTCTTGGGTCAATAGTTGGGTTTGCCAGGCTCCCGTGTTTTGGTACCTTACGTTCCGTTATATCGACTAAGGTAGCGCCGGGAGAACCACTGCGATTGTGCCCCAGTTGAGCTGGGTCGAGCACCTCGATGGAGAAAGCTAAAACTGACCGTCATGATAGGGCGAGAGCGATCGCTGTTCGAGAGGTTTTTCGGTCCCTAAAGACTTATGCCGCTTAGAGCGAGGAACCGAATTGTCCGCCAAGGCGTGGATAGCGCCCGAACTCGGTCTTCGAATACTAGGGGCTTCACGAAATTTAAAATTATAGAATTCTATGGCTAAGTGAGAGTGTTCAAGCATTATAAGTCCGGTTGCCTTGTTCGTTCGTTGGCGCCTCCTAGATGGACCCAAGAATGGGAACAAGAGTGCTCAAGTTTATCCGAACACCCCAAAGCACTCGTGGCATGGGGGTTGAAGCCAACGACTTGCCATCTCTCAAATTTGATAAGCGGCTGCACTGAAGGTAATATTTTAAATTAACAAGCGTTGCTTAGCGATATGAACAAGTTTTCAGCGACAGGATAACAAATGCGAGTCTATTCAAAAATTACATCTCTGGAGCACTCATCCGCTATTCGGCGAGCACCCTTCAGGAGGCCCTCATAGTACATTTCGGGCGTGCGATGCTCCTTGCCCTTCGGTGGCCCGTCCGTCACAAGCTTCTCCGCATCCAGCTTGCCCCAGTGCACTTTAGCACGGGCAAGGGCCCGACGGACACCTTCAATGCAGACGGAGCGCTTGATGACTTCAATCCGTGGACAGGCGTCCACCAGCCGCCACACTAGCCCAAAGTAGCTCCCAGGCATGGCTTCCAATGGCCACAGCCGAACTATGAGGCCCTTCATGGCCTGTTCGGCGACCTTGTGGAGCTCGACCAGCTGCTTCAGCTGGTCGCTTAGGGGCACCGGATGTCCGGCCTCAGCATATTGAGACCAGAACACCTTCTCCGTTGAGCTCCCCTCCTTGGCGCGGTAGAATGCGGCAGCATCAGACACACTACGGGGCAGATCTGCGAATGCTCCTGGAGAGCTCCGAATCCGGGTAAGTAATAGGTAATTCACTTTCACATGCTTGCTTTGCATTAAGAATGCCTTACCAGCCGCTATCTTCTTTAGCGATTCAATTTCTTGGAGGGCCTTTTGGGCCTCGGCCTTAGCAGCTTTGGCACTCTCAAGAGCTGAAGCATGCTCGGACTCTCGGGTCTTCGAGTCACGCTCCAAACCCTCCTGTTTTTTCACGAGAGTCTGGAGCTCTTGCCGCACCTCTGCCAGCTGCGCCTCCCCCTTCTCTCGCTCGGTGCGCTCCGCGGCCACTTTGTTTTCGGCCATGGACACCGCCTCCTTCAGGGTCGCCACCTCGTTCGTGGCCCCTGCAGTACCCATGTTATTCCTGTTATTTTTTGTAACCAAAACCTTTTCTATAAGGTATTTCTTCAATAAGGTATTACTTACCTTCCTTGTCCTCGAGCTGCTTCTTGGCAAGGCCGAGCTCGTTCTCAGACCGCTCGAGGCTCTGCTTCAATGCATGACCTCCATGATCAATCGGCAGAGGTCGGCGCATCCTGCATTCCCATATTGACATACTTATGTTAGACTCCTGCGTTTATCTTTTAGATCCTTAGTCGGCTTTTCTTTCCGAACACGAACTAAGCATCAGGGCTACTGTCTATGCGGTAATATTTTCATATATTCTAAACTTACCTCAAAGCCTGTTAGAAGGCTGGTGCAAGCCAGTCAGCCCGCTCTTGGCGGATCGAACTGTTGGATCACCGCACTCATAACAGGCGGTGCTCCTCCTGATGGAAGCGCTGTTAAGCGCCTCGAGAGCTATCCGGTGCCTCGGTTGGACGGAGGACACCGATGTCTTACCCTTCTTGCGAAGGACCGCTTGCCGGACTACGGAACCGCTGAAGGTTCCGGCATGGAGTCCGGACGAGGGTCGGGCTTAGAGCCCTGGGGTCTCGCCCCCCGCGCTGAGTCGGGAGGTTGCCTTGCGGTACCTCCTGCGCCACCTCCTCTTGACCAAGCCCCCCTTGGGGCCCCACCGCGGCGTCGTCCGCGGCGTGTGGTGAGGAGGCGGCCGGAACTGAAGACCTCTCCATTTCCGACGAACTCAGGGACCCGCTCGACGAAGCGGCGAACTCGCCCTTGGGCGGGCTGCATGATTGTTCGGCATTAGAGAACACTATGCAATGTTAAAAAGCCATGGGTATCCGGACACTTACGATCTCGCCAGGGGCTTGGCCCTTGTTGGCCAATCCTCCTCGTCGTTGTCGACGTTGGTGGAGAAGTCCGGAGGAAGGGTTCTTCCCTTCTTGGACCCTCCGGCCTCCCCAGTTGGGGCGGCCTTCCTTTTCCTCTCCTCCCCCGCTGGGGGAGAGGCTTCTTTTTCTTCCTCCTCGTCCTCAGGAGAAGATTCTGCTTCAGAATCTGACAACACCAGGCGTCGGGAGCTCCTTCGAGTTCCCGTTGCCTCCTTCTTGGCCTTCTTCTCCGGCACCACATGAGGTACCGGAGCCAGCAGCCCCGTCAATCGGGCGTCCGCTGGGTCTTCTGGCAAAGGAGCCGGACAGCTAACCTGTCCGGACGTCTTCAGCCAGTCCTGTTAAAGGTTAGGGAGTTTTAGATCCCACATAGAGTCAATCTATGAAAAAAGAGTCCCGTAAAGGGTAAAATAACTTACCTCGCCGGCTTGACGCCGCGAGCTGTATCCGCGATCTTTGTTAGCGGATGCGGGGGCTTCGGCGCCCTTGAACAGCACCTTCCAGGCATCTTCGTACGTAGTGTCAAGAGCGGCTCAAGGTTCGGTGTCTGTGCGGATCGAACTCCACAAATCAAAGGCCCGTTGTTGGCATGGGAGAATCCGGCGGATGAGCATCACCTGGATTACGTCGACAAGCCTGAGATTCTTGCCCACCAGGTTTCGGACGCATGTTTGGAGTCCGGATAGCTCGTCCGAATTCCCCCACCTCAGGCCCGTCTCTTTCCATGACGAGAGCCGTGTGGGGAAGCCAGATCTGAATTTGGGGGCCGCCACCCATTCGGGGTCGCGTGGCTCGGTGATGTAGAACCACCCCGATTGCCACCCCTTTATTGTCTCCACAAAGGCGCCCTCAAGCCATAGGACTTTGGCCATCTTGCCGACCATGGCGCCTCCGCACTCCGCTTGACGGCCGCCCACAACCTTCGGCCTGACATTGAAGGTCTTCAGCCATAGGCCAAAGTGGGGCTGGATGCAGAGAAAGGCCTCGCACACGACGATAAACGCCAAGATGTTGAGGATGAAATTCGGGGCCAGGTCGTGGAAGTCCAGGCCGTAGTAGAACATGAGCCCCCGGACAAATGGGTGAAGTGGAAAACCTAGTCCGCGGAGGAAGTGGGGGATAAACACCACCCTCTCATGGGGCCTGGGGGTTGGAATGAGCTGCCCCGCGTCGGGCAGCCTGTGCGCGATGTCGCCTGACAAATATCAAACCTCCCGCAGTCTTGTGATGTGCCCCTCCATGACGGAGGAGGCCATCCACCTGCCTCCCGCTCCTGACATGGTTGGAGAAGGTTGAGGTGGGATGTGCGGACTTGGGCGCTGGAGCTCGAGTGCCCGGAAATGGATGAGCAAAGGAGGAAGAAGGTGTAGGTGAAAAGGTGGATCCTTATCCCCTTATATGGACGGACGAAGCTATGCGTCCCCCACCAGCCTGGTAAAACTCGCTTGTCTCCCAAGCGCCGTAATCAATGGCGCGGATTGGTTACCCACGTCCGTATTGATGAGAATCCCGGAATAAGGGGGCACGATCTATGCTTTGATAAGGCGTGCCAAGGAAACCGCCCGCTAAACGCGCTAAGGTGGAGCGGTAAAAACGATTCATATAAAGGCCTGGCCGTGGTGTGATGTCACGCTGCAGAATACGTCAGCAGATCTGTGCAAAAGTTATTCTCTCTACGGTGGTATGTGGAACTTGTTTTGCAGAGTCGGACACTATCCTGGTGTTCAAAACCTTCTATGAAGTATTCGGAGGAGGAACCCGCCTTGCAATGCCGAAGACAATATGCACGCCAGACTCATCGTCATTGAAGCCTGGTTCAGGGGCTACTGAGGGAGTCCTGGACTAGGGGGTGTCCGGATAGCCGAACTATCATCACGGCCGAACTCCAAGACTATGAAGATACAAGATTGAAGACTTTTTCCCGTGTCCGGATGGGACTTTCCTGGGCATGGAAGGCAAGCTTGGCGATACGGATATGTAGATCTCCCACCATTGTAACCGACTCTGTGTAACCCTAATCTATTCGCTGTCTATATAAACCGGAGGGTTTTAGTCCGTAGGACGAACAAAACAATCATACCATAGGCTAGCTTCTAGGGTTTAGCCTCCTTGATCTCGTGGTAGATCTACTCTTGTACTACCCATATCATCAATATTAATCAAGCAGGAGTAGGGTATTACCTCCATCGAGAGGGCCCGAACCTGGGTAAAACATCGTGTCCCTTGTCTCCTGTTACCGTCCGCCTAGACGCACAGTTCGAGACCCCCTACCCGAGATCCGCTGGTTTTGACACCGACATACATCATCAGGGATCTCCTTGTACATCTGTGACATTGAGTTGTGACCCATCATTTTCCTTTGGGGCATTGATCAGACTTGCCCATTCCTCTATGGTTGACTGGTATCTCGTTCCTTCTGACATCCTCACTATCCTGCCATCTGGATAGAAATGTGATGTGGAGTAGAATTGCATAATGAGCTCGTCATTCCAATTTGTGAGCTTCTGCCCAACAAAATCTGCAACTCCACAAGCACTGAAGCTGTCATACACTCCAGGATAGTGTTCTGCATTCTCCTGAATGTAGGTCCAGTCGACCCACCTCATATCACAAACTATGGGCTTCTTATCCAATAAGATGGTCTCATAGAATGTCACGCCCAATATGCGACCCTATCCAAAAGGAACTCGACGGTCCCACCAAGGATAGACCCGCATATTGAAACGCTTTTGCAAGGTGGATACCATTACATCAACATTACATAATAGATGGGGATACATACATAAGGCACAAATGCCACAAGAATACATCAACATCATATACAAGATCGACATCCGACTACGGATGAAACATAAACAGAAACTCAAACGACATCCACCCTGCTAGCCCAGGCTGCCGACCTGGAACCTATCCCCTGATCGAAGAAGAAGCAGAAGAAGAACTCCAAAACAAGCAAACATCGCTCTCACGTCATGATCATCGCAAACCTGTACCTGCAACTGGTGGTGTAGTAATCTGTGAGCCACGAGGACTCAGCAATCCCATTACCATGGGTATCAAGACTAGCAAAGCTTAATGGGAAAGGAAGGGGTAAAGTGGTGAGGCTGCAGCAGCGACTAAGCATATATGGTGGCAAACATACGCAAATGAGAGCGAGAAGAGAAACAAAGGAACGGTCGTGAAGCTAGCAATGATCAAGAAGTGATCCTGAACTCCTACTTACGCCGACATAACCCAGAAACCGTGTTCTCCTCTCGATCAACCCCGAAAAGAGACACTCACGGTTACGCACATGGTTGGTGTATTTTAGAAGAGTTTGCTTGAAGTTTACTACAACCGTACATTAACAAATTCCCATCTGCCACATAACCGCGGGCACGGCTTTCGAAAGTTCAATCCCTGCAGGGGTGTCCCAACTTAGCCCATGATAAGCTCTCGCGATCAACGAAGGATATTCCTTCTCCCCGGGAAGACCCGATCAGTCTCGGAATCCCGGCTACAAGACATTTCGACAGCAATAAAACAAGACCAGCAAGACCGCCCGATGCGCCGACAATCCCGATAGGAGCTGCACATATCTCGTTCTCAGGGCAACACCGGATGAGACATCCTACGAGTAAAACCAACCCTTAAGTTTCCCTAAGGTGGCCCGCAGTCTGCTCGTTTCGGGCCAGCACTTAGAGAAGCACTGGCCCAGGGGGGCTAAATAAAGATGACCCTCGGGCTCCGGAAACCCAAGGGAAAAAGGACATAGGTGAGGCAAATGGTAAAACCAATGTTGGGCCTTGCTGGAGGAGTCTTATTCAAAGCGAACTGTCAAGGGGGTCCCATAAATCACCCGACCGCGTTAGGGACGCAAAATCTGGGAACATAATACCAATATGACAGAAACTAGGGCGGCAAGAGTGGAACAAAACACCAGGCATAAGGCCGAGCCTTCCACCCTTTACCAAGTATATAGGTGCATTAATTAAATAAGATATATTGTGATATCCCAACAAGTAAACATGTTCCAACAAGGAACAACATCTCCATGTTCCAACAAGGAACAAACTTCATCTTCGCCTTCAACTAACAACGCTATAAGAGGGGCTGAGCAAAGCGGTAACATAGCCAAACAACGGTTTGCTAGGAAGGGTGACAAAGGTTAGAGGTTGACATGGCAATTTGGGATGGCTTGATAAACAGGTAATAGGTAGCGCAACATAGCGATAGAACGAAGCAACTAGCATAGCAATGATGGTAGTGAGATCCAAGGTAGCGGTCATCTTGCCTGAAATCCCGCTAGGAAGAAGAACGAGTCCAAGAAGAAGACGAACGGATGAAGCCGAACCAAGCGTAGACGAACGAATCCTCACGATCACAACGAAACGGGAACTAACAAGAATAAGCACACAACATAGTAAACACACCACACATGAACAAGGCATGATTTACAAACGAGCATGATGCATGATAAGACTACATGAAGCTACTCATGGCAAGAGATGATGCATACAAGAGCAAAACAACAAAACAAGTTTAAATGAGACCGGAAACAACATAGAACAATTCCGGTAAGTCCTCATATGCAAATTTCGAAATTGGTCCAGATCTGAACAAACATTAGTTGAAGTTGTTAAACAGCAAGTTAATATGCACCACGATGATCTACACGAAATTCTAGTCAAGTTACATATATAGTTCATTAGATTCGGAGCTACGGCCTAGAAGATATGAGCAAAACAAGTTAAACATGGCATTGGTGCAAAATGCATCCAAACATCAAGCAAACACCTCGAAACAAGGATGCAACATGATAATATGGAACTACATGCAAAAATCAAGCAAGTTTCATATAGAGCACACTCAAAACGGAGCAACGGTTCAACACATACACTCTATACAAGTTATAGCAACAATCTGTCCAAAACAGCAACTAGGCATATTGCAAGCATCAAAACACTATGCTACAGCATCTCAACGTAATAAAAAAAGGCATGGGCATGAAGCACAGGTAAAGCGTGACAAAACATGAACACTGAGCTATCTCCAGAAATCACTAGAACATGCTCAAAATGACATGGCAAGATTGCAAATAATAACAGTTTCAGACTTATCAGGAAATAACATCAGGTTGCAATGTTTAGAGCTATCAAACATCATGCTACAGGAACTTATCATGGCAAACAAAGGCATGGCATGAACCTACTAATTTCATAGAACAGAAGTCCTTTAGTGACCATGAGCCAAAAAGGACCAGAAGATATGATGGCACCGATATTAACATAGCAAGTTATATGACAGATTCATACAAGGCAGGAACAACAATAAGTAGGTATGTTGGTGAGCTTGAACCACTCACCACAGAGCAATACATGGCATGGCAAGGCAACCAACAGTAAGAAGACATGGCATATAAGCTAGACATGGCAAGAACAACATCATAGCATACACGGATCAACTACAACAACCTTGGCAAAATTGAATAAGATGTAAACAATCTGCCAGGAAACATTTTATAGCAAAAGTAGAGCTCGATTAACTCAAGCAATGGCACTCCATCATTGCAAACAAGGGCATGGATGGATAGAGAATAATCATATGTTCAAAACATCCTTACTGAAGTATCTCAAAATAAGCATGGATCTCTCGGTAGCATCAAGTTAACATGGCATAAAAATATCAGCAAAACAGGGGCTGAAATCAGCAACATCATGAAGCCTAGTTTGCATGCTTGTGCTAGTCACCACAGAGATCACCAAAATACATGGCATACACCCCTGTAAAGATGGCATGGCATATTACAATACACATGTAGGACTCAAGTTCATAGGATACACACATCAATCATGGCAAAAATGACAAAAGTGCATGTTCTCATAAGAATCTGAAACTAACATCACATAGCCCTCTTCTAACAGCATTACGGGCATCAAGATGAGCTCAAATGTAAATGGCGCAATGAGATGAAATGATGTAATCGTCGAGGCGAACAATTTGACATATTAAACGCCCAAAACGGGGCTAAGGAAGCAGAGATACGATGGCATGAACATGGCATGAAAATTACACACACAAACGGGGACTTAGCCGATTTCAGGAAAAAACATATGAGCGTCGAATAACTATTCAGTGCACCGAGCGGAGAACAGGGGCTGCTCACCATTTGGGCTTCGGCCCAGGATGGAGGAGGAGGCAGGCCGGCTGTGGGGAGGCCGGGCTGGCTGGGCTAGGCCTTGCTTGCGGGGCCCACGAAGGGTCGAAGCGGTCAACGGGGCGCCGGGGCGTCGAGCTCCTGCTCGTTGCGGCCGATGCAGGGGAGGCGGCGGCGCTGCGCCGGCGAGGCGGGACAGCGCCCGGCGAAGCGGGCAAGACCGAAGGGCCAGAGAACGGGCGGATCCGGCACGGGCGCCAGATCCGCGATGACGGGCCGGGCGGGCGCGCGAAGGTCGGGCGACGAGGAGCTCCGGACGCCGCCATGGCAGCGTGACCTGCGGGGAGAGAGAGAGGAACTGAGAGAGGCGGAGAGGGAGGAGAAGGAGGACGGGCGGCGGCGCGAGCTGGCAGGGCGGCGCTGGTGCTCGGCGACGGGCTCGTCAGCCTTGGGCGGCAGCGATCGCCGGCGACGAGCAGATCAGGCGCGCCGAGCCCTCCGGCTCGGGACGAGGGGAGCGGGCGCTGGGCGCGGGCGAACGCCACGGGCTGGCGGGCCCGTTCGGCCCGGGCCAGGCCTGCGATGGGCTCCGGCGGGAGGAGGAGGGAGGCAGAGGCGACGTGGCGGCTTGCCATCGCCCAGGCGGCGCGTGGGTCTCTGTGGTGGCTTGGACATGGCGCGCCAAGTGGCGGCGGCGGAGCGGGTCGATGCGGAAATTGAGGAGAGGAGGTTGGTGGCGCGGAATCTGAGGAGGGGGAGGCTAGAGGTAGGTGGAGGGGGTTAGGCTGCCCAAAATGGACAAGAGGTGTCCATTTATAGCACATAGCTAGGGTTTGAGGGGGTCTCGGAGCCCCATGATCGCGATCCGACGGTTCCAGACGCGAGGGGGGGTACTAGGTGGGCTGCAAGAGGGATTAGCGGGTTGAGAAGAGAGGCCTTGGACTGAGAAGAGAGAAGAGAAGGGCAGCCCGGCGGCAGTTTCCGGATACCGAAAACGTCCGACGAAGGTACCGGCAACGGTACCGCTATATGTTTAACGTTAGGGCTATCAAACGAGCTTCGAATGCGACGAAACTTGGCAGGCGGCCTGTCTACACTATAATAAGACCGCACGTCAACTCTCATCCCATTCCGAGAACATTTTTATGCCACTTATAAAATAATATTTCGGAGGTGCCGCGGGCGCGTGCGAGTGTGGTCTGGACTCCGAACGGACAATGGAGAGAACCGGGGAAACCCGAACAGATGCAAGTATTGAGAAACATGCAGATGAAATGCAGATGATGACATGGAAAAATGCAACAAGCGAGCACATGACATGGCAAAGACGGCGAATAACTGAAGGACACCTAGCGCATCGAATCCCGGGCGTTACAACACTCCTCCACTAACAAGAGATCTCGTCCCGAGATCTTAGGACCGAGACGGAAGGGAAAAAGGGATGAGGTGAAACAAGAACTCAAGAGAAGAAGCAAAGAATCGAGAGCACTCGAGAATAAGAGAGGAACGACGAGAATGACAAGAATCGAAAGCTCACGGAATCAGATAGACTATGAAACAACTCCGGTTAGAACGAGATAGAAAAAGAATAACAAGGACGGAATTTCGGTAGCACTTCGGTTGAAAAGGACGGAATAGAACACGAGCTTGAGAGGATGGAATGATACTTGATGAAGACACGACACAAAACCTCCGGAAAGAATTGAAAGAGTTGAATGAAAAGAACGGAGAAGAAAATGACAACTTGTGCCGCGAATGAAATAGAAAGCAACCTTAGAAGGAAAGTTTAAACGGAGTTGTTGAGACAATCAACAATGAAAAGAATATGCTTGTTGTGGACTTATAGATAACATCTCAGAAATTATGAGGTGATAACCAGCCGCAAACGGAAATGATTGGATAGCTGAGAAGAACGAAGAAATGCAAAACTTCACTTCAGGAGAAAATGAAGAATTATTTGCTCTTCAAGACGCGGGAAGAAAAGATACTTGAGCTCCTTCGATAAGAATCTTGATGAACTCTTGAAGAAAAGATTAAATCATGAAGAACCACCATGAAGAACTCCGGTAACAAAAAGATGATGAGATAAAATGAAGGAAGAAAGAATAAGATGAGCCTTGCGATTATTTAGATGGAGGTTCCGACGAAATGGCTAAGGAAATTGAACTCCGGAAAAGAAAAAGATGAAAACACTTGGAAGTGGAATTTATTCCTCAAGAACAAACTCCGAAGAAAAAGATTATTCACTTTGATGAAATAAGAATAAGATTTATTGTATGCTTATCCTTCATCAAATTAAATTGATGACCAACAATGGATTTCGCATCTTACTTATTCTTCTTGAAAAGGATTGAGAAGTGACATGTCGTAAACTTGAGAAGGTCTTCATGAACCACCGGTAGGATTGGAAAGAACGAATGAATTAAAGTGATAATCAAGGAAAATGAATCTTGAACGAACCACCGTAAGAAATGACAATGAACGAAGAAAAGAGAAAGAATCGCCGGGAAGAATTAGAAGAACAAATAAGCAAGAGGGGATTTAGATGCAAAAGAACAAAGAGATCATGAGCTAATTAAAGAACACTTGAACGAAGCACCGGGATAATTGGATAACGGTAGCTGAAATGTGAGGACAAAGAATTCTTCTGGAGTGACGGCCTCCGGTGAAACGAAATAGAAATCAACTTCTGAAATACTCCGGATGGATGAGCAGAATTTGCATGACTAGAAACAATTAGATAGGATAACATCGAGCTAGCACCATGAACCTCCGGGAGAACGGACATAATTTAGGGGAAAACTCTTCTTCGGTCTTCAAATGACGACGAGAAAACACCACCAAAATTAATGAGATACTCCGGAAGAATGAAAAAAACAAAGAGGTTGAGCCAACAATGAAATGATTTGAAATTGATCTTGGAAAAGGCATGTGACTGATGGAATCCATTCTTACGTCACACTTGAAAAGAATTTGGGAATAACTCCGGGGAAATTAAAAGAGTCAGGTAAGATCCTGGGAAAAAAAACCTGTGGGTTAGGGCCCACTAAAAGAAAACACCATTGGAAAGGGATGTTGAACAGATAGATGATGCACCGGAAGAACTGAAATATTCGAATGAGGTGACAGCCTCGAATTAATTAGAACACAGACGAATCTCCTGAGATGTCTTCGGAACTCCGGAATGATTGAATGGCGAGAGGCAAATGAGCAAGGAGAACACTTGATCCAAGGAAAGAATATAATCACTACCGAAAATCATAATTGAATCCACCGGAGAAGAAAGGGATGAAGAATGATGAACGAGACGAGAATTCACCGGTTGAAATGATTGATGGAAGACTGAAGGGGTTCCGCGTGAATGAAATTGATGCTCAAAACAGACTCAGACTCCGGGAAGAAAAAGGGTGGGAGGCCGGGAAAAACAAAGACAACTTGGAAGGGGAAACCGATGAATATCTTAAAGAGATAACACCGGTTGAAAGAAAGCAAAGGCTTCACACGAGTGGGATGGATACTCGACTACGGACTCCGGCTTCGAGGAGAAAAGGGGTGGGTGGGTGGGAAAAGAAAACAACTGAGGATTGAACTTGACAACGATGAAGAGGCTCGAGTCAACTTGACGAGAAATGCACCGGACAAACAGAGCTGAGGCCCAACGAACGAAAAACTAACCACGTGATCCTAAAGAAAAATTTGAAGATGAAGAGGAGTAGTTCAAAACACCTATGTCAAGATTCCTTACCAGAGCGACGAAGGGGCTGAGGAGTAAAAAGAATTCCTACTCTCCGATATAACTAGACTCCGAAAAGTTTTATTCTAGACTCAACTGCGGCCAAACTACACGATCAATCAAGGGGGCTCCTAGGGTCGGTCGAGGCTCTGATACCAACTTGTCACGCCCAATATGCGCCCTATTCAAAAGGAACTCGACGGTCCCACCAAGGATAGACCCGCATATTGAAACGCTTTTGCAAGGTAGATACCATTACATCAACATTACATAATAGATGGGGATACATACATAAGGCACAAATGCCACAAGAATACATCAACATCATATACAAGATCAACATCCGACTACGGATGAAACATAAACAGAAACTCAAACGACATCCACCCTGCTAGCCCAGGCTGCCGACCTGGAACCTATCGCCTGATCGAAGAAGAAGCAGAAGAAGAACTCCAAAACAAGCAAACATCGCTCTCACGTCATGATCATCGCAAACCTGTACCTGCAACTGATGGTGTAGTAATCTGTGAGCCACGAGGACTCAGCAATCCCATTACCATGGGTATCAGGACTAGCAAAGCTTAATGGGAAAGGAAGGGGTAAAGTGGTGAGGCTGCAGCAGCGACTAAGCATATATGGTGGCTAACATACACAAATGAGAGCGAGAAGAGAAACAAAGGAACGGTCGTGAAGCTAGCAATGATTAAGAAGTGATCCTGAACTCCTACTTACGTCAGACATAACCCAGAAACCGTGTTCTCCTCTCGATCAACCCCGAAAAGATACACTCACGGTTACGCACACGGTTGGTGTATTTTAGAAGAGTTTGCTTGAAGTTTACTATAACCGGACATTAACAAATTCCCATCTGCCACATAACCGCGGGCACGGCTTTCGATAGTTCAAACCCTGCAGGGGTGTCCCAACTTAGCCCATGATAAGCTCTCGCGATCTACGAAGGATATTCCTTCTCCCCGGGAAGACCCGATCAGTCTCGGAATCCCGGCTACAAGACATTTCGACAGCAATAAAACCAGACCAGCAAGACCGCCCGATGCGCCGACAATCCCGATAGGAGCTGCACATATCTCGTTCTCAGGGCAACACCGGATGAGACATCCTACGAGTAAAACCAACCCTAAAGTTTCCCCAAGGTGGCCCCGCAGTCTGCTCGTTTCGGGCCAGCACTTAGAGAAGCACTCGCCCGGGGGGGCTAAATAAAGATGACCCTCGGGCTCCGGAAACCCAAGGGAAAAAGGACATAGGTGAGGCAAATGATAAAACCAATGTTGGGCCTTGCTGGAGGAGTCTTATTCAAAGCGAACTGTCAAGGGGGTCCCATAAATCACCCGACCGCGTTAGGGACGCAAAATCCGGGAACATAATACCGATATGACGGAAACTAGGGCGGCAAGAGTGGAACAAAACACCAGGCATAAGGCCGAGCCTTCCACCCTTTACCAAGTATATAGGTGCATTAATTAAATAAGATATATTGTGATATCCCAACAAGTAAACATGTTCCAACAAGGAACAACATCTCCATGTTCCAACAAGGAACAAACTTCATCTTCACCTACAACTAACAACGCTATAAGAGGGGCTGAGCAAAGCGGTAACATAGCCAAACAACGGTTTGCTAGGAAGGGTGACAAAGGTTAGAGGTTGACATGGCAATTTGGGATGGCTTGATAAACAGGTAATAGGCAGCGCAGCATAGCGATAGAACGAAGCAACTAGCATAGCAATGATAGTAGTGAGATCCAAGGTAGCGGTCATCTTGCCTGAAATCCCGCTAGGAAGAAGAACGAGTCCAAAAAGAAGACGAACGGATGAAGCCGAACCAAGCGTAGACGAACGAATCCTCACGATCGCAACGAAACGGGAACTAACAAGAAGAAGCACACAACATAGTAAACACACCACACATGAACAAGGCATGATGCACAAACGAGCATGATGCATGACAAGACTACATGAAGCTACTCATGGCAAGAGATGATGCATACAAGAGCAACACAACAAAACAAGTTTAAATGAGGCCGGAAACAACATAGAACAATTCCGGTAAGTCCTCATATGCAAATTTAGAAATTGGTCCAGATCTGAACAAACATTAAGTTGAAGTTGTTAAATAGCAAGTTAAGATACACCACGATGATCTACACGAAATTCTAGTCAAGTTACATATAAAGTTAATTAGATTCGGAGCTACGGCCTAGAAGATATGAGCAAAACAAGTTAAACATGGCATTGGTGCAAAATGCATCCAAACATCAAGAAAACACCTCAAAACAAGGATGCAACATGATAATATGGAACTACATGCAAAATCAAGCAAGTTTCATATAGAGCACACTCAAAACGGAGCAACGGTTCAACACATACTCTATACAAGTTATAGCAACAATCTGTCCAAAACAGCAACTAGGCATATTGCAAGCATCAAAACACTATGCTACAGCATCTCAACGTAACAAAAAAAGGCATGGGCATGAAATACAGGTAAAGCATGACAAAACATGAACACTGAGCTATCTCCAGAAATCAATAGAACATGCTCAAAATGACATGGCAAGATTGCAAATAATAACAGTTTCAGACTTATCAGGAAATAACATCAGGTTGCAATGTTTAGAGCTATCAAACATCATGCTACATGAACTTATCATGGAAAACAAAGGCATGGATTGAATCTACTAATTGCATAGAACAAAAGTCCTTTAGTGATCATGAGCCAAAAAGGACCAGAAGATATGATGGCACCCATGTAAACATAGCAAGTTATATGACAGATTAATACAAGGCAGGAACAACAAAAAGTAGGTATGTTGGTGAGCTTGAACCACTCACCACAGAGCAATACATGGCGTGGCAAGGCAACCAACAGTAGGAAGACATGGCATAGAAGCTATACATGGCAAGAACAACATCATAGCATACACGGATCAACTACAACAACCTTGGCAAAATTGAATAACATGTAAACAATCTGCCAGGAAACATTTTATAGCAAAAGTAGAGCTCGATTGACTCAAGCTATGGCACTCTATAATTGCAAAAAAGGGCATGGATGGATAGATAATAACCATATGTTCAAAACATCCTTACTGAAGTATCTCAAAATAAGCATGGATCTCTCGGTAGCATCAAGTTAACATGGCATAAAAATATCAGCAAAACAGGGGCTGAAATCAGCAACATCATGAAGCCTAGTTTGAATGCTTGTGCTAGTCACCACAGAGATCACAAAAATAAATAGCATACACCCCTGTAAAGATGGCATGGAATATTACAAAACACATGTAGGACTCAAGTTCATAGGATGCACACATCAATCATGGCAAAAATGACAAAAGTGCATGTTCTGATAAGAATCTGAAACTAACACCACATAGCCCTCTTCTAAAAGCATTTCGGGCATCAAGATGAGCTCAAATGTAAATAATTCAATGATATTAAATGATGTACTCGTCGATACGAACAATTTGACATATTAAACGCCCAAAACGGAGCTACGGATGCAGAGATACGATGGCATGAACATGGCATGAAAATTACACAAACAAACGGGGCTTAGCCGATTTCAGGAAAAAACATATGAGCGTCGAATAACTATTGAGGCACCGAAGCGGAGAACAGGGCTGCTCACCATTTGGGCTTCGCCCAGGATGGAGGAGGAGGCAGGCGGTGTGGGGACTTGGGCTGGCGGCTGGGCTGGGCCTTGCTTGCAGGGCCCACGGAAGGTCAAGCGGTCAACGGGGCGCCGGGGCGTCGAGCTCCTGCTCGTTGCGGCCGACGCAGGGGAGGCGGCGGCGCTGCGCCGGCGAGGCGGGACAGCGCTCCGGCGAGCGGGGCAAGACCGAAGGGCCGGGAACAGGCGGATCCGGGCACGGGCGCCAGATCCGCGGCGGGCGGGGCGGGCGGCGGAAGGTCAGGGACGAGGAGCTCGGGACGCCGCCATGGCAGCGGCGACCTGCAGGGAGAGAGAGAGGCACCGAGAGTGGCGGAGAGGGAGGAGAAGGAGGACGGGCGGCGGCGCGACCTGCGCAGGGCGGCGCTGGGTGCTCGGCGACGGGCTCGTCGGCGGGAGGCGGCGTGGTCGCCGGGCGACAAGCAGATCAGGCGCGGCCGAGCCCTCTGGCTCGGGACGAGGGGAGCGAGGCTGGCGCGGCGAACGCCTTGGGCTGGCGGGGCCCGTTCGGCCGGGCGGCGGGCTCTGCGATGGGCTCGGCAGGCCCTGCGGGAGGAGGAGGGAGGCAGGGCGGCGTGGCGGCTTGCCATCTGCCCAGGCGGCGGCGTGGGTCTCAGTGTGGCGGCGCTGGCGATTGGCGGCGCGCCAAGTGGCGGCGGCGGAGCGGGCCGACGCGGAAATTGAGGAGAGGAGGTTGGTGGCGCGGAATCTGAGGAGGGGGAGGCTAGAGGTAGGTGGAGGGGTTTAGGCTGCCCAAAATGGACAAGAGGTGTCCATTTATAGCACATAGCTAGGGTCTGAGGGGGTCTCGGAGCCCCATGATCGCGATCCGACGGTTCCGGACGCGAGGGGGGGTACTAGGTGGGCTGCAAGAGGGATTAGCGGGTTGTGAAGAGAGGCCTTGGACTGAGAAGAGAGAAGAGAAGGGCAGCCCGGCGGCAGTTTCCGGATACCGAAAACATCCGACGAAGGTACCGGCAACGGTACCGCTATAAGTTTAACGTTAGGGCTATCAAACGAGCTCCGAATGCGATGAAACTTGGCAGGCGGCCTGTCTACACTATAATAAGACCACACGTCAACTCTCATCCCATTCCGAGAACATTTTTATGCCACTTATAAAATAATATTTCGGAGGTGCCGCGGGCGCGTGCGAGTGTGGTCTGGACTCCGAACGGACAACGGAGAGAACCAGGGAAACCTGAACGGATGCAAGTATTGAGAAACATGCAGATGAAATGCAGATGATGACATGGAAAAATGTAACACGCGAGCACATGACATGGCAAAGACGGCGAATAACTGACGGACACCTGGCGCATTGAATCCGGGGCGTTACATAGAAGTCCTGCTGCTCCTTGGTGTGGAACATGTAATCTACAGCAGTCCTTCTCCTAGTGGCATATGGATCTGACTCTCTCCATAACCTCAACCCTTGATCTCTCTTGATCTTCATGTTCTCAGCCACAGGATGAGCATCATTGTGGTCTAGAATCTTGGGTTTGAGCTTCCTTAGGACCTGCCCTTCTTCATCTTCCTCAGCATCAACCTTAGGCATTTGAGCCTTGTTCTTCTCAGCTGCTGGTATGCTCCTGGTATTCCTCTTTGGTGCACTCTTGGGCTTGTGGGCAACTTTGGGCTTTGAAGTTGCAGCCCCTGACTTTATGGCATCACCCATCAGCTTTTGTGCCTTGGGTGCAGGCTCAGCAACCTCTTCTTCTTCCTCTTCCTCCATCATAGAAGGTTTCCCAATCACTCTGGCCATGGTCTTCTTGACCCTTTCCTTCCTTTTCTTTCCTTCAGCACCAACAGGTTCTTTGGGTTGGGATCCCAAAGAAGCTTGAGTGGAAGCTCTGGTGAGGGAGTCCTGGATTAGGGGGTGTCCGGATAGCCGAACTATCACCGTTGGCCGGACTCCTGGACTATGAAGATACAAGATTGAAGACTTCGTCCCGTGTTCGGATGGGACTTTCCTTGGCGTGGAAGGCAAGCTTGGCGATACGGATATGTAGATCTCCTACCATTGTAACCGACTCTATGTAACCCTAGCCCTCTCCTGTGTCTATATAAACTGGAGGGTTTTATTCCGTAGGACGAACAACAATCATACCATAGGCTAGCTTCTAGGGTTTAGCCTCTCTGATCTCATGGTAGATCCACTCTTGTACTACTCATATCATCAATATTAATCAAGCAGGAGTAGGGTTTTACCTCCATCGAGAGGGCCCAAACCTGGGTAAAAACATCGTGTCCCTTGTCTCCCGTTACCATCCGCCTAGACGCACAGTTCGGGACCCCCTACCCGAGATCCGCCGGTTTTCACACCGACATTGGTGCTTTCATTGAGAGTTCCTCTGTGTCGTCATCCTTAGGCCCGATGGCGCCTTCGATCATCAAAAACGACGCGGTCCAGGGTGAGACTTTTCTCCCCGGACAGATCTTCGTATTCGGCGGCTTTGCACTGCGGGCCAATTCGCTTGGCCATCTGGAGGAGATCGAAAGCTACGCCCCTGGCCATCAGGTCAGGTTTGGGAGTTTGAACTACACGGCCGACATCCGCGGAGACTTGATCTTCGACGGATTCGAGCCACAGCCAAGCGCGCCGCACTGTATCGATGGGCATGATCTAGCTCTGCCGCCGAGCAGTGCCTCGAGGCCGCACCAGCCCCGCTCGACCCTTAGCTCGGAGCCGACTCCGCCGATCGAGGACGAGTGGCTGGACACCGCCTCGGGGGCTACGATCTCTACGGTGATTGATCCGAACGCCATCCCTGTCCTCTGCGAGTCCCGTGACTGCAAGGTGCCGGACTCCTCTTCGAACTCCGAACCTCCCGCGCCCTAGCCAATCGAATCCGATTGGGCGCCGGTCATGGAGTTCACTACCGCGGACATCTTTCAGCACTCGCCCTTTGGCGACAGCCTGAATTCACAAAAGTATCTCTCTTTATCGGGAGAGCCTGGCGGACTACTGATCGGGAAGGTTGGGATGCGACGACGAAGAAATTCAACGCCCACCCACCACCCACTTTGTAGCCCTGTCGGCGATTTAACCGACATGTTCGACTTGACTCGAGAAGACATCGGCGGTATGGAAGGCGATCCGAGACCACCAAGAACCAGCACCTACAGGCGCTGGAAGGCCACCTCGTCATACGACATATACATGGTGGACATCCCAAAAGATGGGAATGGCGATGGAACATCGGAGGATGACCCTCCAAGAAACAGCCCAAGCGCCCGGCGTCGTGGCGCCGCTCTAAATCCGCCACAGCAAAAGCGGTGATTCCGCACGGAGATAATAACACCCGGACAAAGGTCGAAGACAACCCCCTCAAAGCAGGATTCAGCACAGAGGTGTGAGAAGCCAGCCCTCATGATAGAGCGGCAGACAGGGAGGTGGAGGACGATAATTATATGCCTCCCTCCGAAGATGAGGCAAGCCTCCACGACGTTGAATTTGTCATGCCTGAGGATCCCACCGAACAGGAGCGTTTCAAACGCAGGCTTATGGCCACGGCAAGCAGCCTCAAGAAAAAGCAGCAGCAGCTTAGAGCTGACCAAGACTTGCTAGCTGACGGATGGATGAAGTCCTTGCAGTGAAAAGTCTGAACTCGAACGCCCCTCCTAGAGATACCCAAACGCAGGCTGCTACCCCAATTAGAGGAAGCAGCACCCAAACCTACATCACCAGCGATGATGCGGCCTTCCGCCACTCCGTGGTCGCATGACGAGAGGCCTCTAGACCCTCCATTCAAGCCGCACCCCGGCGTCGCTCGAAAAATACCAAGGCACGGGGAAGCGCGCCAGACCTGCGAGACATATTGGAGGACAAGGCAAGGCAAACAAGATCGATCTACGGATCGCGTGGGCACCCCACAACACGCGACGATAACCGTCACGCCGGATACGACAATTCCGGTCGGGCCGAACATAGTAGACAAAGCTCATTTGAGCCGCGTCGTGATATAGCTCAATACAGAGGCGCCGCACACCCACTATGCTTCACAGACAAAGTGATGGATCATCAAATCCCCAAGGGTTTCAAACCCGTAAACATTGAATCATACGATGGCACAACAGATCCTGCGGTTTGGATCGAGGACTACCTCCTCCATATCCACATGGCCCGCGGTGATGATCTACACGCCATCAAATACCTCCCACTCAAGCTTAAAGGACCAGCTCGGCATTGGCTTAACAGCCTGCCAGCAGAATCAATTGGTTGTTGGGAGGACCTGGAAGCCGCATTCCTTGATAACTTCCAGGGCACATATGTGCGACCACCAGACGTCGATGACCTCAGCCACATAATTCAGCAGCCAGAAGAATCGGCGGACAATTCGGACACGGTTCCTAACCAAGAAAAACCAAATCGTTGATCGTCCGAATCAGAGGCCCTTGCAGCCTTCAAACATAACATCCGCGACGAGTGGCTTGCCGGCACCTAGGACAGGAAAAGCGAAATCCATGGCAGCCCTCACAACACTCATGACCCGCTTTTGCACGGAGAGGACAGCTGGCTAGCTCGTAGCAACAACTTGACCAAAACCCAGTAGTTCGGATACCAAGGACAGTAATGGCAGGTCGCATTGCAACAAGCACAAGCGCCGCATTAACGGCGATAATCTTTGAAGATCTGGCAGTCAATGCGGATTCAGAGGCTCGATCGCGGAAAAAGCCGTTCAAAAGAAATACTCGAGGCCCGTCAATCTGGACCGAATACTCGACCGCTCGTGCTAAATACATGGCACCCCGAAAAACCAGCCAACCACACCAACAGGATTGTTGGGTGTTCAAACAAGCGAGCAAGTTAAATGCGAACTCAATGACAAGGGCTGCATAGCGATGACGAGGTGGAGCCCCGATCGCCGAACAATAGAGGACAGAAGGACTTCCCCCCACAAGTGCAGACGGTGAACATGATATACGCAATCCACATATCCAAAAGGGAGCGGCGTGCACCAAAGGGCGTATATGCGATGGAGCGATCGCCCCAAAGTTCAACCCATGGTCTTCTGCCCGATCACCTTTGATCGAAGGACCACCCACTAGCATCCGCCACGGCGGATTCGCCGCATTGGTTCTTGACCCAATCATCGGCGGATTCCACCTCACTAGAGTCCCGATGGACGGCGGTAGCAGCCTGAACCTGCTCTATCGGGATACGGTCGCAAAATGGGCATAGACCCTCAAGGATTAAACCCACAAAGACGACCATTAAAGGCGTCATACCAGGTGTAGAGGCCAATTGTACAGGCTCGTTACACTCGAAGTGGTCTTCGATCCCGGATAACTTCCGGCGAAGAGTTAATCTTGACATAGTCCCGTTCATGGCGGCTATCACGCGATTGCTTGGACGAACCGCATTTGCAAAGTTCAATGCGGTGCCGCACTACGCTGCGTACCTCAAGCTCAAGATGCCGGGACCTCGAGGAGTAATCACGGTCAATGGAAACACCGAACGCTCTCTCCAAACGGAGGAGCACACGGCGGCCCTCGCGGCGGAGGTGCAAAGCAGCCTCTCACAGCAATTCTCGAGTCCGGCTATTAAACGTCCGGACACCGTCAAGCGCGCCCGGAGTAACCTACAACAAGACCGCCTGGCACGATCCGAGCACGCGTAGCAATCCGGCCCCAACCCCAGCCCTCGCGAAATTGCGAAGCCAGTACTACGCGTACATAACTACGCTCTGGAGACACCATGGGCATAAGGGGAGGGGCACGACCACGGCACGCCCAGAATGCGGCTCAACCGCACCAGAGGCTCCCGATTGTGTCATTCTTTTTGTTTCTTCTTTTCTCTTACTTTCAGGACTCCGTTTTCCAGAAGCCCTGTCCAGCACTAGAATTGTCGAACTCACGATGCAACGGCCAGGGAAGCAGAAAGCTACGCCGAGTGTACAGGTGGTCTCTACTACGAGCATTATACCTGTTTTACATACCATCCCGCAGCTTACCCCTGGAGGGGGACATGTTAAATAGTCCCATCCCTTGCTTATCGCACTATTTGTATCGTTCTGCTTTCATTGCAGTCCCTTTTTGAATAAACAATACATAGCTTTTGCCTATTATTGCACTCCTTTCTTTATCTATATATATATGTTCATTCATGACATGTTGCACCGTACACTTTAGTGCGGCCAATACACTGAGGGCTTAAGTACCCCAAAATTATGGTGTGATAAGTCCGAACACTTTCACAAGTGCGGCACCCCGAACTTATAGCATTATATGCATCGGCTCCGAATCATGTATTGGGTCAATAGTTGGGTTTGCCCGACTCCCATGTTTTGGTACCTTACGCTCCGTTATATCGGCTAAGGTAGCACTTGGAGAACCACTGTGATTGTGCCCCGGTTGAGCTGGGTTGAGCACCTCAGTGGAGAAAGCTAAAACTGACCGTCATGATGGGGCGAGAGCCGGTCGCTGTTTGAGAGGTTTTTTTGGGTCCCTAAAGACTTATGCCGCTTAGAGCGAGGAGTCGGCATTGTCCGGCCAAGGCGTGGATAGCACCCCGAACTCGGTCTTCCGAATACTAGGGGCTTCGCTGAAATTTAAAATTATCGAATTCTATGGCTAAGTGAGATTGTTCAAGCACTATAGTCCGGTTGCCTTGTTCGTTGCATTGGCGCCTCCTCGAAGGACCCAAGAATGGGAACAAGAGTGCTCAAGTTTATCCGAACACCGACACTTTCGTGGCATGGGGGCTGAAGCCAACGACTTGCCATCTCTCAAATTTGATAAGCGGCCGCCTGAAGGTAATATTTTAAATTCACAAGCGTTGCTTAGCGCATATGAACAAGTTTTCAGCGTCACAGGATAACAAATGCGAGTCTATTCAAAATTACATCTTTGGAGCATTCACCGCTATAAAGCGGGCACCCTTGAGGCGCCCTCATAGTACATTTCGGGCTTGCGAAGCTCCTTGCCCTTTGGTGGCTCGTCCGTCACAAGCTTCTCAACATCCAGCTTGCCCAAGTGCACTTTAGCACGGGCAGGGCCCGACAGGCACCTTCAATGCAGACGAGCGCTTGATGACTTCAATCCATGGACAAAGGTCCACCAGCCGCCCGACTAGCCGAAGTAGCTCCTGTGCATGGCTTCCAATGGCCATAGCGAATTATGAGGCCCTTCATGGCCTGTTCGGCGACCTTGTGGAGCTCGACCAGCTGCTTCAGCTGGTCACTCGTGGGCACGGATGTCCGCCTCAAAGATCTTGAGACCGAACACCTTTTCCGTCGAGCTCCCCTCCTTGGCGCGGTAGAACGCGGCAGCATCAGACACACTACGGGGCAGATCTGTGAATGCTCCTGAAGAGCTCCGGATACGGGTAAGTAATAGATAATCCACTTTCACATGCTTGCTTTGCATAAAGAATGCCTTACCCACCGCTATCTTATTTTATGATTCAATTTCCTGGAGGGCTTTTTGGGCTTCGGCCTTAGCGGCTTTGGCACTCTCAAGAGCCGAGGCGAGCTCAGACTCTCGAGTCTTCGAGTCACGCTCCAAACTCTCGTGTTTCTCCACGAGAGCCCGGAGCTCTTGCTGCACCTCCGCCACCCGCGCCTCCTGCTTCTCTCGCTCAGTGCGCTCCGCGGCCGCTTTGCTTTCGGCCGTGGACACCGCTTCCTTTAGGGTCGCCACCTCGTTCGTGGCCCCTACAATACCCACGTTAGTCCTGTCATTTTTGCAACCAAATCCTTTCAATAAGGTATTACTTTAAGAAGGTATTACCTACCTTCCTTGTCCTCGAGCTGCTTCTTGGCAAGGCTGGGCTCGTTTTTGGATCGCTCGAGGCTCTGCTTCAATGCATTGACCTCCACAGTTAGTGCGGCAGAGGTCAGCAGCGCAGACTGCATTCCCATATTGACATACTTACGTTAGACTCCTGCGTATATCTTTTTAGATCCTCAGTCTGGCTTTTCTTTCCGAACACCGAACTAAGCATCAGGGGCTACTGTCTATGCGGTAATATTTTTACATATTCTAAACTTACCTCAAAGCCTGTTAGAAGGTTGGTACAGGCTTCAGTCAGCCCGCTCCTGGTGGACTGAACTTTCTGGGTCACCACACTCATAATAGTGCGGTGCTCCTCGTGGATGGAGGCGCCGTTAAGCGCCTCCAGCAAGCTATCTGGTGCCTCCGGATGGAGAGAGGTCACCGGCGTCGCAGTCTTGCCCTTCTTACGAAGGGGCCGCTTGCCGGACTTCGGAACCACTGAAGATTCCGGTACCGTGTCCGGCACATGGCCGGACTTAGAGCCCTCTGGGGTCTCGCCCCCTTTGCGCCTAGAGTCCGGGAGGTCGCCTTGCGGCGCCTCCAGGACCACCTCCTCCTGGCTGGGCCCCTTTTGGGACTCCACCGCGGTGTCGTCTGCGTCATGAGGAGAGGAGGTGGTCGGAAGTGAAGTGATATTCACATCCGACGAATCCAGGAGCCGCCGACGAGCGCGCGAGAGCTCGCCCTAGGCGGGCTACATGGTTATATTGGCGTTAGAAGACACTATGCGATAAACAAAAAGTCATGAGCTATTCCGGAGTCCGGACACTTACGATCTCGCCAGGGGCTTGGCCCTTGGTGGCCACTCCTCCTCGTCATTGTCGGCGTTGGTGGAGAAGTCCGAATGAAGGGTCCTTCCTTTTTTGGACCCTCCGGTCTCCCCAGTCGGGGTGTCCTTCCTTTTCTTCTCTCCCCCCGCTGGGGGAGAGGCTTCTTTTTCCTCCTCCCCGTCCTCAGGGGAGGATTCCACCTCAGAGTCGTCGGATGATGAGTCCGACAACACCTGGCGTCGGGCGCTCCTTCGAGTCCCGTGGCCTTCTTCTTAGCCTTCTTCTCGGCACCACGTGAGGTGCGGAGCCAGCAGCCCCGTCAGCGGGCGCCCACTGGTCTTCGGCAAGGGAGCGGACAGTTAACCTGCCCGGACGTGTTACGCCAGTCCTGTCAAAGGTAAGGGAGTTTAGATCCCACATAGAGTCAAACTATGAAAAACAAGAGTCCCGTAAAGGGAAAAATAGCTTACCTCGGTAGCTTGGCGCTGCGAGCTGAATCCGCGATCTTCGGTAGCGGATGTGGGAGCCTCGACGCCCTTGAACAACACCTTCCAGGCATCTTCGTACGTAGTGTCGAAGAGCCTTTTCAGAGTTTGGTGTTGTGCCGGATCGAACTCCAACAATTTGAAGGCCCGTTGTTGGCATGGGAGGATCCGGCGGATGAGCATAACCTGGACTACATTGACAAGCCTGAGATTCTTGTCCACCAGGGCTCGGACGCAGGTTTGGAGTCCGGACAGCTCTTCCGAATCACCCCATGTCAGGCCCGTCTCTTTCCATGATGTGAGCCGTGTGGGGAAGCCAGATCGGAATTCGGGGGCCGCCGCCCATTGAGAGTCGCACGACTCGGTGATGTAGAACCACCTTGATTGCCACCCCTTTATGGTCTCCACAAAGGAGCCCTCGAGCCATAGGACTTTGGCCATCTTGCCAACCATGGCACCTCCGCACTCCGCTTGGCAGCCGCCCACTACCTTCGGCTTGACATTGAAGGTCTTCAGCCATAAGCCGAAGTGGGGCTGGGTGCAGAGGAAGGCCTCACACACAACGATAAACACCGAGATGTTGAGGATGAAATTCGGTGCCAGATCATGGAAGTCCATGCCGTAGTAGAACATGAGCCCCCGGACAAATGGGTGAAGTGGAAAACCTAGTCCGCGGAGGAAGTGGGTGAGGAACACCACCCTCTCATGGAGCCTGGGGGTGGGAATGAGCTGCCCCTCGTCGGGGAGCCGGTGCGCGATGTCGCTGGACAAGTATTCGGCCTTCCGCAGCTTTTTGACTTGTCCCTCCGTGACGGAGGAGACCATCCACTTGCCTCCCGCTCCGGACATGGCTGGAGAAGGATGCGGAGGGATGTGCAGACTTGGGCACTGGAGCTCGAGTGCGCGGAAATGGATGAGCAAAGGAGGAAGAAGGCGTAGGAGAAAAGGTGGATCCTTATCCCCTTATATGGACGGACGAAGCTATGCGTCCCCCGCCAGCCTGGTAAAACTCGCTTATCTCCCAAGCGCCGTAATCAATGGCGCGGTTGGGTTACCCACGTCTGTATTGATGGGAATCCCGGAATAAGGGGGCACGATCTCCGCTCTGATAAGACGTGCCAAGGAAACCGCCTCGCTAAACGCGCTAAGGTGGAACAGTAAAAACGATTTGTATAAAGGCCTGGCCGTGGTGTGATGTCACGCCGCAGAATACGTCAGCAGATCTGTGCAAAGGTTATTCTCTCTACGGTGGTATGTGGAACTTGTTTTGCAGAGCCGGACACTATCCTTGTGTTCATAATCTTCTATGAAGTATTCGGAGGAGGAACCCGCCTTGCAATGCCGAAGACAATATGCGCGCGGACTCGTCGCCATTGAAGCCTGGTTCAGGGCTCTTGAGGAGTCTGGATTAGGGGTGTCCGGATAGCGAACTATCACCGTTGGCGGACTCTGGACTATGAAGATACAAGATTGAAGACTTCGTCCCGTGTCCGGATGGGACTTTCCTTGGCGTGGAAGGCAAGCTTGGCGATACGGATATGTAGATCTCCTACCATTGTAACCGACTCTGTGTAACCCTAACCCTATCCGGTGTCTATATAAACCGGAGGGTTTTATTCCATAGGACGAACAACAATCATACCATAGGCTAGCTTCTAGGGTTTAGCCTCTCTGATCTCGTGGTAGATCCACTCTTGTACTACCCATATCATCAATATTAATCAAGCAGGAGTAGGGTTTTACCTCCATCGAGAGGGCCAGAACCTGGGTAAAAACATCGTGTCCCTTGTCTCCCGTTACCATCCTCCTAGACGCACAGTTCGGGACCCCCTACCCGAGATCCGCCGGTTTTGACGCCGACATCTAGCTTTGGACATTGGTTGTCTACCTGCTAGCCTTTTGATCTTCATTCAAGGCTTAACTGTTGTTGAGCTGTTCTCTTTCTTGAGCACTTTCTTCTTGGAACTGGCCTCATCCTCAGCTGCCACATAATCCTCATCCTCGGACTCTAAGGTCTTCTTCTTCCTTGTCCTTGTGGCAGCCTTGGGCAAGTTGCTGGGAGTGCTTCTGCTCCCCTCATCTGAGCTGCTAGAGGGACTAGTGCCCTCACTCATGTGAATCTGCTCTTCTGACCTATTCTGGCTGTCACTTTGGTCTGACATGCTGCTCACAGTGACTGCTGACCCTGTGAATAGTTATAGATGAGGTAGAGTGGATGAGAATCACAAAATGCAGAGATTTTTGCAAAATAATGATTCAAAAAACTTAGTTTTAGTTTTCCACAAAAAGCATTTCGGATGTACCAATTTTTAAACTCGGTGATACCGAAGCTGTTTTGGAACCTAAACTAGTGATCTCGGTCAGACCGAGTCACAGTTCGGCGGCACCGAGACTACTAGGGTTTCACAAAGTTCTAAAATCGGTCACACCGATTCGTAATTCTCGGTCAGACCGAGACTTACTAGTGCAATGGCGTTAGCCAAATCGATGGGACCGAGTTTTTCAACTCGGTGGGTCCGAGATGGTTTCAGCGGAAACCTAACCCTAAATTTTCGAATCACAACTGATCTAAGGATTGTTTTGACTGGATAGAAGTGTTTCAATCGTGGCAAGATGCATTACAAACACAATGTGCTGAGAATTGGACGAGGATAGCACAGTGATCGATTTCATACCCTAGTTCGGCGGTGAACTCGCTACGGCGGCAACGACGGAGGAGAATTCCGTTGACGGCGGCGGAGACCAGCGACAGGAGGCGGCTGGCGACGAAGTCGACAATCCTTAGACCTGGTAGGCAGAGCGAGCTATGCGCGGGCGAGGAGTTTCGGAGAAAGTTTTCCAAAAAAATTCCCGTGTGTATATATAGCCGACACTGTCGGTGTGACCGAGTTGAACAACTCGGTGGCACCGAGATGCATCACTGTTAACAGTTACAACAACTCGGTGTGACCGAAAAGTTAAAATCGGTTGCACCGAGATTGAAAACCTATATCGACTTAGTAATCTTGGTATGACCGAAATGGAGGAATCGGTCAGACCGAAAATCACAAAGAAGTTTTGGAATTTTAAGTCTATGACGAATCAGGGACTCCGAGTGCTCCTCACACAGAGTGGTTCGAATCTGACTTGATCAAATTTTGTGATGTAGCATGAATAGAGTTTGAGACGAGAAAAGCATAGATAGCTAGAGAAGGTTCTTAGGCATTCTTGTCCATCCACTTGGCCAAAGAAAAAGAAACCAATCAATCAAAACGACAAGTGGATGTCCTCGAATGAGTAAAATATGCAACCAACATGCTCACACAATAAAATGACAAATGAAATATGTGACAAAGCAGGCACAACCAATTCTAGCATCTATCAAGCAATAGGAGATGACTAGGTCATCTATCTATGAGTATATTGACTTAGGAGTCAAATGAGAACATTTGATCATAGGTCATACTCATCGTTTAAGCTCAAGTGGGGTTACCACTTTTACATAAAGCATTTATGTGTTCACATCATTAGAGTTGCTTTGACTCAATTCTTAGAGTTAAGCTCCCCCTAGATGTGAGATCCCCCCTTAGAGGGATAAACTAACCTTGGGTTTTGTCGATGATGACTTCATGTAGGTGTTGAAGATGTGGATGCTCAATGTTGATGTAGATCTTTTGGAGCAATCCTTTGGAGTGAGTTGCACTTTCAATACCTACACGGGTTAGTCCCACAAGGAACAAACAAGAATATCCATAGACATAGAGTGATGCACACACAAAATGATGTCCATGAAAACATTTGGTTACCTTGTCCCTTGCCTTACCAACATGAGGGTTTGTGACTCCTTGAACTAGTGCAAGATATGGAAGTTGATTGCACTTGTCCTTGCCATAATGATATGAGTGAAAAATGTTGGCGGAATCACCCTCAATAACTCTCTAGTTCTTCTTCTTCGGGATCCACATCATCTTGATGGGAATCCTTGGTGTAGTAGTTGTGCTTGATGAAGTAGAACTTGACGTAGTCTTGGGAACCCACTTGACCAAGGCCTTAGGTGCTTCTTCAAATTCATCAATCTCTTCTTGAAGCGTGTCCTTGCCTTTGTTCTTGTGGTCTTGTGGTGGAAGATCATCTTGTGCTTCTGTTCCCTTGAAGGAAGTAGGATCATACTTCTCTTGTTGAGGAACAAAGTTCGTCTTGGGGTATTGATCTTCTTCCCACTCAACTCCATTGGCATTGAACTTTCCTTCAAAACCAACACCTTGATTCTTCCTGTCCCTTCCTTGCTTGCGTACAATTTCCTCAAATTGCTTACTCCCGGCAAGGCTCTTGTATACACCTTTCTCTATAATTCCCTTCAATAAGCTGTTTTCTTGCTCAAGTGTAACTTGACTAAGAGAATCATTAGTGGAATCAAGAGAACTACTAGAAGCAACAATATTGGGTTTAGCGTTGTTATTGTTACTACTAGAAGAAGAATCTTTCTTGTTCTTGTTACTAGACTTGACTTGAGGCATGTAAGTAGATAAGAGTAAACGCTTGGCAATGTAAGAAGAACTTTTCTTATGAAGATCATCATTGATTGCCTTTAAGAACTCATGCTCTTGCTCAAGATTTAGCTTTTCAAAGCGTAACTTCTCATGAGCCCTTAAAAGTTCTCGATGATCTTCGAAGATAGTTTCATGAGCTAACTTAAGAGTGTTTAGTTCTTTAGTTAGACGCTCAATTTTCTCCTTATCATTGTCATTCGTTTCATCTTGATTAGCATGATTAATTGACGTTTCATCATAGTATTCATCACTAGAGTTGTCAACAAGTAAATCATCATCACCTAGCAAGTCATCTTCATCACTACTAAAATCAACATACTCGGGATGTGTTACATTAGGACCTTTGGCCATGAAGCATCTTCCAATTCCTTCATTTGGTGATTCAAATATGTATTAGGAGTTGGTTGATACAAGTGCTAAACCGGCAACACCTTCATCTTGAGTGTGTTTGGAGTCGGAGTGATAGCTTCTCTCGGAGTGATTGTCAGAGTCGGAGCCGGATACCCATTCACCAACATGAGCTTGATGTCTTCGTTTTGTGTAGCTCTTTGATGACTTGTCCTTCCTTTCCGAATCCTTGCTTCTTCGTGAGGGTCTTCGTTCATAACGATCATCTCTACTCCTTCTCTCTCTTGGTGGTGATTCTTCTCTTCTACTTCTTCTCTTGGGAGAATCTTCTCTTCTTTTGTAGGGTGTTGTACACTCATTGGAATAGTCTCCGGGTCTCCCACAATTGTAGCAATTGCGCTCTCGACTAGAAGATCTTTTGTCATTGTAGGACCTTGACTTGGAGCTTCTTTCTTTGCTTCTACTCTTGTAGAATTTGTTGAAGTTCTTCACCATTAAGCTCAATTCTTCATTGAAGGTTTGTTTCTCACTTGATGATGTGGGGGCTTCACATGAGGCTTGTAAGCACCACTTGACTTGTTGTGAAGTTCCTCCTTATCCTTGAGTGACATCTCATGAGCAACAATTCTTCCAATGACTTCCGTTGGCTTGAGATCTTTGTAATTTGGCATCATTTGGATCAATGTGCACACGGTATCATATTTTCCATCCAATGCTCTTAGGATCTTCTTGATGATGAATCATCGGTCATCTCTTCACTTCTAAGCCGGCAATCTCATTTGTGATAAGAGCAAGCCTAGAGTACATTTCAGCGACACCTTCACCATCCTTCATTTTGAACTTGTCAAGCTGACTTTGGAGCACATCCAACTTGGATTCCTTGATGAGTCGGTACCTTCATGCATATCAATCAAAGAATCCCAAATTTCCTTTGCATTCTCAAGACGGCTGATTTTGTTGAATTCTTCGGGGCACAATCCGTTGAAGAGGATATCACAAGCTTGAGCGTTGTATTGCAACATCTTCAACTCTTCCGCACTAGCTTCACGGTTCGGTTCTCTCCCATCAAAGAATTCACCTTGCAAGCCAATACACACAATAGCTCAAACGGCGGGGTTATGTCCGAGAATATGCATTTTCATCTTATGCTTCCAACTAGCAAAATTAGTGCCATCAAAGTAAGGACCTCTATGGTGATAATTTCCCTCGCTAGACGCCATACTCTCCCAGGTTGTGAAACCATGGCTATGACCACCAAAAGCTATTGAAATCAAAGAAAATGGAGACCAAAGCTCTGATACCACTTGTAGGACCTTGAAGTATGTCTAGAGGGGGGGTGATTAGACTACTTGACCAATTAAAAACTTAACCTTTTCCCAATTTTAGACTTTGGCAGATTTTAGCTATCTTTAAGCAAGTCAAGCAATCTTCACGCAATTCAAGCAAGCATGCAAACAGTATATAGGCAGCGAAAAATAAAGCATGCAACTTGGAAGAATGTAAAGGGAAGGGTTTGGAGAATTCAAACGCAATTGGAGACACGGATGTTTTTGTCGTGGTTCCGATAGGTGGTGCTATCGTACCTCCACGTTGATGGAGACTTCAACCCACGAAGGGTAATGGTTGCGCGAGTCCACGGAGGGCTCCACCCACGAAGGGTCCACGAAGAAGCAACCTTGTCTATCCCACCATGGCTGTCGCCCACGAAGGACTTGCCTCACTAGCGGTAGATCTTCACGAAGTGGGCGATCTCCTTGCCCTTACAAACTCCTTGGTTCAACTCCACAATCTTGTCGGAAGCTCCCAAGAGACACCTAGCCAATCTAGGAGACACCACTCTCCAAGAAGTAACAAATGGTGTGTTGATGATGAACTCCTTGCTCTTGTGCTTCAAATGATAGTCTCCCCAACACTCAACTCTCTCTCACAGGATTTGGATTTGGTGGAAAGAAGATTTGAGTGGAAAGAAACTTGGGGAAGGCAAGAGATCAAGATTCATATTGTTGGAATGAAATATCTTGGCCTCGACACATGAGTAGGTGGTTCTCTCTCAGAACTGGTAAGTTGGAAGTTTAGGTTTGTTCTGATGGCTCTCTCCACGAATGAAGAGGAGGTGGAGGGGTATATATAGCCTCCACACAAAATCTAACCGTTACACACAATTTACCAAACTCGGTCGGACCGATTTAGTAAACCTAGTGATTAGGGTTTTCGGTGGGACCGATATGCAACTCGGTAGGACCGATATGGTTAGGGTTAGGGCATAACGTAATCTCGGTGAGACCAATTACACAAACTCGGTGAAACCAAATTTGGTAATTAGCTAACCAGCGAGTTGGTCAGGTAAACTCGATGGGACCGATTCGCTCTTTCGGTGAGACCGAAAAGTTATGAAGGGGAGACAGAGAGTTTACATTGTAATCTCGGTGGGACCGATCGCTCACTTCGGTTAGACCGAAACATTACGAAGGGAAACAGAGAGATTACAATCCCATCTCGGTGAGACCGAGATCCCTATCGGTGAGACCGATTTGCCTAGGGTTTGTGGCAGTGGCTATGACATCTGAACTCGGTGGCACCGGATAGAAAGAATCGGTAGGGCCGAGTTTGACTTTAGGTTTAGGTCATATGTGGATGTGAGAAAGTAGTGGAGGGTTTTGGAGCATATCATTAAGCACATGATGCAAAAGGCTCATTAGGCAACACCTCATCCCTCCTTGATAGTATTGGCTTTTCCTATAGACTCAATGTGATCTTGGATCACCAAAATGTAAAATGTAGAGTCTTGAGCTTTTGAGCTTGATCCAATCCTTTGTCCTTGATATTTTGAGGGATCCACTTTCATCATCCATGCCATGCCATTCATTGAGATTTCCTGAAATATTTGTCTTGGAATAGCATTAGCTCAATGAGCTATATGTTGTTATGAATTACCAAAACCACCTAGGGATAGTTGCACTTTAAGATATTCATGTTATTGATGTGTACTTTACTAGTGTTCATAGTAGCCCCTGGGCATTTGATACTGGTTCAGTTGCTATGATTAGGAACTCAAAACAAGAGTTACAAAATGAACAAAGACTAGTTGAGGGCAAGGTGACGATATGTGTTGGAAATGATTCCAAGGTTGATAAGATCACCATCGCACACTCCTTTACCTTGGGGATTAGTGTTGAACCTAAAATAAATGTTATTTGGTGTTTGCGTTGAGCATAATATGATTGGATCATGTTTATTGCAATACGGTTATTCATTTAAGTCAAATAATAATTGTTATTCTGTTTACATGAATAAAACGTTCTGTGGTCATACACCCAGGATGAATGGTTTTTTGAATCTCGATCGTAGTGATACACATATTCATAATATTGATGCCAAAAGATGCAAAGTTGAGAATAATAGTGCAACATATTTGTGGCACTATCGTTTAGGTCATATTGGTGTAAAGCGCATGAAGAAACTCCATGTTGATGGGCTTTTGGAATCACATTATTATGAATCACTTGATGCTTGCTAACCATGCCTCATGGGCAAGATGACTAAGACTCCGTTCTCCGGAACAATGGAGCGAGCAACCGCCTTATTTGAAATAATACATACTGATGTATGCGATCCGATTTATGTTGAGGCTCGCGGCGGGGATCGTTATTTTCTGACCTTCACAGATGATTTGAGCAGATATGGGTATATCTACTAGATGAAACATAAGTCTGAAACATTTGAAAAAGTTCAAAGAATTTCAGAGTGAAGTGGAAAATCATCATAACAAGAAAAAAAGTTTCTACGATCTGATCATGAAGACGAATATTTGAGTTACGAGTTTGGTCTTCATTTGAAACAATGTGGAATAGTTTCGCAACTCAAGCCACCTGGAACACCACAGCTTAATGGTGTGTCCGAACGTCATAACCGTACTTTATTAGATATGGTGCGATCTATGATGTCTCTTACCAATTTATCACTATCATTTTGGGGTTATGCATTAAAGACAGTTGCATTCACGTTAAATAGGGCAGCGTCTAAATCCGCTGAGAAGACACCATATGAAATGTGGTTTGGCAAGAAACCTAAGCTGTTGTTTCTTAAAGTTTGGGGCTGCGATGCTTATGTGAAAAAGCTTCAACCTGATAAGCTCGAACCCAAATCGGAGAAATGTGTCTTCATAGGATATCCAAAGGAAACTGTTGGGTACACCTTCTATCACAGATCCGAAGGCAAGATTTTTGTTGCTAAGAATGGATCCTTTCTAGAGAAGGAGTTTATCTAGAAAGAAGTGAGTGGAAGGATAGTAGAACTTGATGAGGTAATTGTACCTGCTCCCTTATTGGAAAGTAGTTCATCACAGAAATCAGTTCCAGTGATTCCTACACCAATTAGTGAGGAAGCTAATGATGATGATCATGAAACTTCTGATCAAGTTACTACCGAACCTCGTAGGTCAACCAGAGTAAGATCCGCACCAGAGTGGTACGGCAATCCTGTTTTTGAAGTCATGTTACTTGACCATGACGAACCTACGAACTATGAGGAAGTGATGATGAGCCTAGATTCCGCGAAATGCCTTGAGGCAATGAAATCTGAGATGGGATCCGTGTATGAGAACAAAGTATGGACTTTGGTTGACTTGCCTGATGATCGGAAAGACATTGAGAATAAATGGATCTCCAAGAGGAAGATGGACGCTGATAGTAATGTTACTATCTGTAAAGCTCGACTTGTCGCAAAAGGTTTTCGACAAGTTCAAGGTGTTGACTGCGATGAGATTTTCTCACTCGTATCGATGCTTAAAGTATGTCCGAATCATGTTAACAATTGCCACGTTTTATGAAATCTGGCAAATGGATATCAAAATTGCATTCCTTAATGGATTTATTAAAGAAGAGTTGTATATGATACAACCAGAAAATTTTGTTGATCCTAAAGGTGCTAACAAACTGTGCAAGCTCCAGCAATCCATCTGTGGACTGGTGCAACCATCTCGGAGTTGGAATATACGCTTGATGAGTTGATAAAATCATATAGTCTTATACAGACTTGCGGTGAAGCCTGTATTTACAAGAAAGTGAGTGGGAGCACTACAACTTTTCTGATAAGTATATGTGAATGACATATTGTTGATCAGAAATGATGTAGAATTTTCTGGAAAGCAAAAAGGAGTGTTTGAAAGGAGTTTTTCAAAGAAAGACATCGATGAAGCTGCTTACATATTGAGCATCAAGATCTATAGAGATAGATCAAGACAATTGAGAAAATTTTTCAATAAGTACATACCTTGACAAGTTTTTGAAGTAGTTCAAAATGTAAGAGACAAAGAAGGACTTCTTGCCTGTGTAGCAAGGTGTGAAGTTGAGTAAGACTCAAATTCCGACCATGGCAGAAGATAGAGAGAGAATGAAAGTCATTCCCTATGCCTCAGCCATAGGTTCTATAAAGTATGCCATGCTGTGTACCAGACCTATTGTATACCCTGCCCGGAGTTTGTCAAGGGAGTACAATAGTGATCTAGGAGTAGATCACTGGACATTGGTCAAAATTATCCTTAGAGGACTAAGGAAATATTTCTCGGTTATGGAGGTTATAAAGAGTTTGTCGTAAAGAGTTACATCGATGCAAGCTTTGACATCGATCCGAATGACTCTGAGTCTCGATCTAGATACGTATTGAAAGTGGGAGCAATTAGCTAGAGTATCTCCATGCAGAGCATTGTAGACCTCTGTTGGAAAAGGCAGTGCCTAGGAGGCGCTTAGGCACGCCTAGGCGCTAGGCAATGGCCAAACGCCTCGCCTAGGGCATAAATGGAGGTCTAGGCAGGGCAAGCAAGGATTGGCTATCCAAGCAAGACATCATGCCACATACTGCACTGATTTGCCAAAAGGATTATATTCCAATGGTAGTAGACGGTAATTAACTTATTTATATGCCCTAAACTAATATCAACACCCATATAATAATCACAAATATACTACGAGTAAAAACTATATTACCGCCTAGGCTGCGCCTAGGGCGCTTAGGCACCGCCTAGGCACTAGGCGAAGACCAACCGCCTCGCTTACGCCTACCGCTTTTTCCAACCTTGTTGTAGACATAGAAATTTGCAAAATACATATGGATCTGAATGTGACAGACCCATTGACTAAGCTTCTCTCACAAGCAAAACATGATCACACCTTAGTACTCTTTGGGTGTTAATCACATAGCGATGTGAACTAGATTATTGACTCTAGTAAAACCTTTTGGGTATTAGTCACATGGCGATGTGAACTAATCACATGGTGATGTGAACTATTGGTGTTAAATCACATGGCTATGTGAACTAGATTATTGACTCTAGTGCAAGTGGGAGACTGAAGGAAATATGCCCTAGAGGCAATAATAAAGTTGTTATTTATATTTCCTTATATCATGATAAATGTTTATTATTCATGCTAGAATTGTATTAACCAGAAACTTGATACATGTGTGAATACATAGACAAAACAGAGTGTCCCTAGTATGCCTCTACTTGACTAGATTGTTTATCAAAGATGGTTATGTTTCCTAGCCATAGACATGTGTTGTCATTTGATGAACGGGATCACATCATTAGAGAATGATGTGATGGACAAGACCCATCCGATAGCATAGCACTATGATCATTTAGTTTGTTGCTATTGCTTTCTTCATGACTTATACATGTTCCTCTGACTAGATTATGCAACTCCCGAATACCGGAGGAACACTTAGTGTGCTATCAAATGTCACAACGTAACTGGGTGATTATAAAGAAGCTCTACATGTATCTCTGGTGGTGTTTTTTGAGTTGGCATACATCAAGATTAGGATTTGTTACTCCGATTGTCGAAGAGGTGTCTCCGGGCCCTCTCGGTAATGCACATCACTATAAGCCTTGCAAGCAATGTGACTAATGAGTTAGTTGCGAGATGATGTATTATGGCACGAGTAAAGAGACTTGCCGGTAACGAGATTGAACTAGGTATGATGATACCGACGACCGAATCTCGGGCAAGTAACATACCGATGATGAAGGGAACAACGTATGTTGTTATGCAATTTGACCGATAAAGATCTTCGTAGAATATGTAGGAGCCAATATGAGCATCCAGGTTCCGCTATTGGTTATTGACCGGAGATGTGTCTCGGTCATGTCTACATAGTTCTCGAACCCGTAGGGTCCGCACAATTAACGTTCGATGACGATTTGTATTATGAGTTATGTGATTTGATGTACCGAAGTTAGTTCGGAGTCCCGGATGAGATCATGGACATGATGAGGAGTCTAGAAATGGTCGAGAGGTAAAGATTCATATATTGGAAGGTTGCATTCGGACATCGGAATGGTTCCGAGTGATTCGGGCATTTTTCCGGAGTATCGGGAGGTTACCGGAACCCCCCGGGGAAAGATATGGGCCTTATGGGCCATAAGAGGGAGGCTAACCAGCCCACAAGGGGCTGGTGCGCCCCCCACAAGGGAGGAGGCCGAATTGGACTTGGGAAGGGGGCGCTACCCCCCTTTCCTTCTGCTACTCCCTCTCCTTCCCCTTTTCCCCCTCCGGTAGAAGGAAAAAAAAGGGTGGGGCCGAAACCTACTAGGACTGGAGTCCTAGTAGGACTCCCCTCTCCCTGGCATGCCCCTTGTTGTATGGCCTCCTCCTCCCCTCCTTTATATACGGGGGCAGGGGGCACCCCAAAAACACAAGGACAATCTCTTAGCCATGTGCGGTGCCCCCCTCCACAGTTTTACACCTCGTTCAAATCGTCGTAGTGCTTAGGCGAAGCCCTGCGTCGGTAACTTCACCATCACCGTCACCACGCCGTCGTGCTGACGAAACTCTCCCTCAGCCTCAGCTAGGTCAAGAGTTCGAGGGATGTCACCGAGCTGAACGTGTGCAGATTGCGGAGTTGCCGTGCGTTCGGTACTTGATCGGTTGGATCGCGAAGACGTTCGAATACATCAACCGCGTTACTAAACGCTTCCGCTTTCGGTCTACGAGGGTACGTGGACACACTCTCCCCGCTCGTTGCTATGCTTCTCCTAGATAGATCTTGCGTGATCGTACGATTTTTTTGAAATACTACGTTCCCCAACGATCACCTAAATTAAACTCACTATTTTATATCCTTTTGTCATGCCATCTTTTAACTTTTTCTTTAAACAACTTGGCATTTTCGTAGGCTTGGGTTCTCCATCAAGCGAGCTTATGTCAAATAACCTCTTCTCACCGGCAAGTTTGAAATCATTGTTGAGCTCTTTGATTGCCCAATAAGCTTTATGTTCTAGTTCAAGAGGTAAGTGACATGCTTTTCCATAAACCATTTTATATGGAGACATACCCATATGGTTTTTATAAGCAGTTCTATAAGCCCATAATGCATCATCAATTTTCTTAGACCAATTCTTTCTAGATCTATTAACAGTCTTTTGCAAAATCAATTTAATCTCTCTATTGCTCAATTCTACTTGACCGCTAGACTGAGGATGATTTGGAGATGCAATTATATCGTTGACATCATACTTAGCAAGCAATTTACGGAAAGCACCATGATAAAATGTGAACCCCCATCAGTCATTAAATATCTAGGGACTCCAAACCTCGGAAAAATAACTTCTTTAAGCATTTTTAATAGAAGTGTTATGATCAGTGCTACTAGTTGGAATAGCTTCTACCCACTTAGTAACGTAATCAACACCAACTAAAATATGTGTATACCCATTAGAGGAAGGAAAAGGTCCCATATAATCAAAGCCCCAAACATCAAATGGTTCAATAACAAGTGAATAACTCATAGGCATTTCCTGACGTCTGATAATATTACCAATTCTCTGGCATTCATCACAAGACAAGACAAACTTACGAGCATCCTTGAAGAGGGTAGGCCAATAAAAACCAGATTGCAATACCTTATGTGTAGTTCTATCTCCAATGTGGTGTCCTCCGTAAGCCTTGGAGTGGCACTTGCGTAGGATCTATTCATGTTAATGCTTAGGTACACAACGTCTAATAACACCATCTACTCCTTCTTTATAAAGGTGTGGGTCATGCCAAAAGTAATGTCTTAAATCATAGAAAAAACTTTTTCTTTTGCTGGTATGTGAAACTAGGTGGTATAAATTTAGCAACAATGTAATTAGGAAAATCAGCATACCATGGAGTATTACGAGAAGAATTTACGACAGCTAGTTGCTCATCAGGAAAGCTATCATCAATAGGTAGTGGGTCATCAAGAACATTTTCTAACCTAGACAAGGTGTCTGCAACGGGGTTCTCAGCTCCCTTTCTATCAATAATTTGCGAATCAAATTCTTGCAGCAAGAGAATCCATCTAATAAGTCTAGCTTAGCATATTTCATACGATATTTAATAGCAGCATGATCAGTGTGAACAGTTACTTTGGAATCAACAATATAAGATCTGAACTTATCACAAGCAAACACAACTACTAAAAATTCTTTTTCAGTAGTAGCATAATTTCTCTGGGCACTGTCTAGAGTTTTACTAGCATAACGAATAACATTTAATTTCTTATCAACTCTTTGTCCTAGAACATCACCAAAAGCATAATCACTAGCATCACACATAATTTCAAAGGGTAGGTTCCAATCAGGTGGTTGAACAATAGGTGCAGAAATCAAGGCTTTCTTAAGAATTCCAAATGCTTCTACACAATCATCATCAAAAACAAAAGGAACATATTTTTGCAAGAGATTAGTGAGAGGCCTAGAAATTTTAGAGAAGTCTTTAATAAATCTCCTATAGAAACCAACATGACCAAGGAAACTTCTTATACCTTCGATATCTGTAGGACACGACATCTTTTCAATAGCATCTACTTTAGCTTTATCAACTTCAATACCTCTTTCAGAAATTTTATGCCCCAAGACAATACCTTCATTAACCATAAAGTGGAACTTCTCCCAATTCAAAACAAGAGTAGGCCACCCTCCATTAACTTGAAGTAGAGGACGAGCCCCACCGTCAGGCTATGGATGCGAGCAAATGTCTTCCATCCATGACGGAGATACATAACATGCGGAGCGGGGAAGTCGACGTCGACCCGCGTACCGCCGGTCCCGCAGCCCCTCATGTGCAATCTGAGGGTCTGAGGCGGATCGAGCTCCATCTCCTCGGCGAAGGGGGTGGGGAGACGGAGACGACGACGCGGTGGCTGGCGCAGCCTAATGAAGAACTCGCGGGGCTGGTCCCCGACGTGACCCTCCATCGCGGGAGGCATCGCTGGCGGAGGCACGGCCGCCGCGCCACCTCGTCCCCCTCTCCCCCGACCTTCGCGGCGACCTCGGCCACGCACCCTCCCCCTTCCTCTCATGGCTGGCTCCGCCGCCACGGGTTCGTGGGAAGGACGGACACGCAGACGAGCAGCAACCCTCGCCGCCACCGTCGAAGGCCTAGCGCCTCCTCTCGCCATGGCAGGTGGAAGAAAGAAGCGGAGGTGGTGGAGGACGGATGCTGAAGGAATGAGGGACAACGCTTCCTCCCCCCTCCTTATAAAGGGGCGGGGTCGAGGCTCGGCCGCCCCACTTAGCCAATCCAGCCGTCGGAGGTACAGGGAATCAGGACCGACCCGCTGCCCCAATCAGTGATGACCCAGTTTCCCGCCTCCAACTCCCGCCACTTGCATGAAGGACGCGTGGCGAGCAAGCAGGGTCGAAAAGACGGATGAGGCAACCATTCCCTGCCCCGTGATTGGGGGGGCATGGGCGCCTTGAAGACTGCGACCCAAGTCCATCCAGTAAATGAACAGCGCCTCCATGCCTCCCTCTTTTTATGGGGAAGGTGCGAGCCGCCTCTTTACCGTGATGTGACGCATGTGTGCGAGAACCGCCCCACGCATGCCCCCACGTCACGCACGATCCTCCATGACGCGTGCTCAACGCGGGTCATGGGGAAGCGCAGCGGACGCAGAGTTACTGCGGTGAAAATCCGCCCCGCCTGCCCGCGCACCGTTCTGGGCCTGGCCCAACAACGTGTCGCACTTATGTGTGGCCCAGGCCCGGGGGCTCCTGTCGGTGTACAAAAGTAGGGGCACACCTTTGTACCCCTTTATGTGTGCACGGGCAGTCGGAGCCGCGCGCCACGGCGACACTAAGAAGGGCAGAGGAGGGGAGCCGGAGAGAAGCCAAAGCACAAGATGGCCAAGGCAACGCCAAGACCAAAGATACCAAAGAGCGAGAGGGCGAGGTGGACTCCCCCGGAAAAGCCCTTGCCAGGGCAGCCTCCACGGCCCCGGCAAGAGCCTTGCCGGGGCAACTTGCCCGATGCTAACAGAGCGAGCCACCCTTGAGCCCACGGGTTCCAACTCAACCAACCACATTGGAACTAGGGCTCGGGAGGCACCTCCGTGGTAGCATGCAAATATTTGTCAAGACCATATAGATATGAGATCAGATAAGAACCAGAAGACGGCGACCCTCGGCGGGATCCTTGCCGAAGAGATCCACAAGACCCCCGGCAAGCGCCTTGCCGGGGACGACTGCAACGCCACGGCAAGACCCTTGTCGGCCTCGGCAAGACCCTTGTCGAGGGCGTCAGCGGAGCCACAGCCAGGCCCGTGTCGACCAAGACTCCACCGCCGTCCCCAAGCAGCTGCTAGCTCAACCAGCCGGGCAGGCACCTGCGTGGCGACGGGCGGCCTCTACGCTAACTTAGCAAGCACCTGCGTGGTGGCATGCAGATCTTCGTGAAGACCCTACCACCGCGCCACCTCAGCTGCTTGTCGGCCTGCATGGCGCCGCATGCACCGCTGGTCTGGGCGCGTGTCGAAGCAAGGCGAGGCAGCAACGGACGGGACGGGCCTCGTTCCCGTCCCCAATAAAGCTAAGGGAGACCTAAGCTACACATTAAATGTGTCTTGTTGTGTAACACGAGCGGTAAGCTCGCAACACTGTAGGCCTTTCCACCTCGTGTGTGCCACTGTGGCAGCCCCTTCCGACTATAAAAATAGGCCCTTGGCATACTAGAGAGGGGTTCGGCTCTTTTGAACTACGCAGCCACCATAGCTAGTTCGAGAGCTCAAGAACTCTCTCAAATACACACCAAAGTAGGACTAGGGTATTACGCATCCTTGCGGCCCGAACCTGGGTAAACGATCCTTGTGTTGACTGCTAATCCTGCTCTTCTCACAACCCCGCGCCCCGGCAACTGTCGTAGGGATTCTTGTGACCCCATAGGTGTCGTTTCCCACCGACATCTTTGGCGCACCAGGTAGGGGTGGCGCAATTCTGAGAATCTTGTCTAGTAGTTAGCCTAGCAGTTCTTCATCGCCATGGCTCCCAATAAGAAGACAATCACGGCGATCGGCTTGTCGGGAGCCCAACGGCCCGTGCCAGTGCGGGCGAGCAGCGGGCCGGTCGCGGACAGGACCCGGGCCGCAGTCCGCGAGCACCAGCATCGCTCTGGCAGTCAAAGCCTGGCGGGTGGCGTCGTTCGTGCGCTAGGCGACAGGCCGCACGCCGCAAAATCCAAAGACGGAGCCTCCAGGAGTGTCGTTGTGCCACCCACGGGCGGCGCAGCAACCTCCAAGACGCCCACGCCGGCGCCCACAGCGCGCTCTTCCCACGGTGCGCGTGACGTGCAGCGCCACCACGCTGGAGACCCCGGACACCGCCGTGGGAAGAGCCCTGTGTATCGTCCGCGGAACGAAGTAGTCCAGCATGCTCACCGAAGTGCTGGAGAAAATGGCACGTAGCCGCTGGGCCGTGGTAGAGTTCCTTCTAACGTAGTTAGAAGTCGAAGCGCGCCACGGTCCACCCAGCTGTCACCACCACCCCCGCCAGCGGAAGCTTTGGCGCGTGCGCAGCTGCTCCTCGACTTCCCTCCTGCTGCGGAGAAGCTCGACGAGTGGAGAGCCACCATCCGGAGCCTCGTCGCCGTCGCCAATAAAGATGATCCGCGACCGGCGGGGCCTTCGGGTTGGCGCTCCGTCGAACCACCGCATGCCAGTGGTGGAGGGGTCGGGGGTGCCGCGGCCATGGTGCACTCTCCTCCTCCACGCCAGCCACCGCGGGTGTCAGTCCATCGCTATGACGCTTGTGATAATATTTCCATAGTGTCGTCCGACCCACGGACCCACCGCGACCAACGCCAAGTTCTTCGAGAACGAGCCCATGAAGATGCTCGAACCACTATCGAGCACTGGCGCGATACGCGCCACCAGTCAGACAAGCGGGCAGGACCCGCTATGGACCACCCAGCGCCGGGGAGCTCCGGCGGCCTACCTTACGAGGTGGGTTGCCCAGCTTTTACCCGTGAGCTGCGGCAGTTCCAGTGGCCGTCGCACCGCACGTTCAAGCCCGACATTGGCGAAAAGTACAACGGCAAGACCCATCCGTCAGAGTTCCTCAGCATCTACACCATCGCGATGCATGCCGACGGAGCTCGCGACGACAAGGTGCTTGCAAATTACTTCCCGTTGGCACCGAAGCCCAACGTCATGTCTTGGTTGATGCACTTGCCGGCGGATTCCATCTCTTCTTGGTCGGATCTGTGCCATGAGTTCGTTGGTGCCTTCACCGGGGGCCACCAAGCTCATGGCCAGGCCAGTGATCTGCATATCATTCCCCAGAAGGAAGGGGAAACCCTGCGCAAGTACATCCAGAGGTTCAATCGGGTGCAGTACAACATCCCTGATGTTCATCCCGCCGCCGTGATCAGAGCGTTCCATCAGAACGTGCGCAACCGCAAGATGCGCGAAGAGCTGGCGATGAACAAGGTTAAGGATGTGGCTGAACTTTATGTTCTGGCCAATAGGTGCGCCCGGGCTGAAGAGGGAAGGAAGTACCCCGGTGAGGACGCAGACGGGGAAACCGACTCTACTGATGAAGACACCGCCACCCAGACGAAGAAGGGCCGGTGTCGCAACAGGAAACGCAAGGGCAAGACCGTGCTTGCCGTCGAGGGATCCGACAGCACCGACGCTGCCAAGAAGGCCAAGGTAGACGACCGCGGCAAGGAGATTGCCGGGTGCACCGCCTGCCGGGCCTTCATGGCTGCCGACAAGCCAGGAAGCTCCGACAAGCAGTACTGCAAGATCCACCGCACCAAGGGCCACGACCTCGAGAACTGCCGACAAGTCGAGCTGCTTGCTGAGAAGCAAAAAGATGAGTACGAGAGGCGGGACAAGGAGAAGGGCCAGGGTGGTGCTGAGGGATCCGGCAAGAAGCATGGCGGCCAAGGAGGCCGCGGCGGCAAGGATAACCAACAAGAGAGGCCCGCTCGGCGCCGCGACAAGAAGCAAGAAGATGATCATCATGACGAGGACGACGAGTCCGGCGAGCAAGAGTTCCAAAAGGCTACAGAGGCATGTGCGTCGACGGTGGTGCCTCGCTGCATACTTCTCACCGCGGCTCAAACAGTAGGCGCGTGAGATTATAGCGGCGGAGCCCTCGTTCGATGCTCAGAAGCCGCTGAAGTGGTCCAGCACGCCCCTCATTTTTTATGTCGAGGATCACCCTGACCGCACAACTACGGTCGGGTGTTTGCCATTGTTGGTTTCACCAATGATACGCAACCTCAAGGTGAACAAGATGCTGGTTGATGGCGGGGCCAGTCTGAACTTGATCTCACCCGTTGTGATCAAAAGGCTGCAAATTCCTGATGGAGACCTCGAGGAAACGGGCACTTTTCAAGGGGTCAACCCGGGGAGGAGCCAGCCAAAGGGGAAGGTCAAGTTGCCCGTGATGTTTGGAGGTGTGCTGAACTACAAGACGGAGAGGATTGTCTTCGACATAGCCGAGATCCCCTTGCCCTACAACGGGATCCTCGGCCGCCCGGCACTGGCCAAGTTCATGGCGGCGTCGCACTACGCCTACAACACGCTGAAGATGCTTGGGCCGATGAACATCATCACCGTCCCCTCCGACAAGAAGGACGTGCTGATCTGCGCCGACCTACTCTACCAAGAAGCAGTTGCAGCAGCTGCCGCCAAGGCACTTGCTCCTGCCGCTGAAGCCCTGGGAGGGAAGAAGAAGACCGGCAAGACCTCTCGCACCCACTCCGGCAAGTGCACCTCTTCGGAGTGTTGTGCTGCCGTCGAGGACGTGCCAGAGAGCTCCACAGGCAAGAGCAAGAAATCTAGAGCTACGCCACCAGAGACCAAGAAGGTGTCCGACAGGGAGGATGGCACGGGAGGGGCTTTCACCATAAGCTCCACCCTCGACAGCAAATAGGAAAGCGCGCTCGTCACTTTCCTGCGGGCGAATGTCAATGTGTTTGCATGGAAAGCATCTGACATCCCCGGCGTTCCCAGGGAAGTGACTGAGCACCATCTTGCTGTCTGTCTCCAAGCACGACCCGTCAAGCAGAAGGTCAGGAAGCAAGCTTTGGAACGGCAGGAGTTCATCACAAAGGAGATCAGAAAGTTGGAAGCAGCGGGCTTGGCGAGGGGAGTGCTCCATCCGACGTGGTTGGCCAATCCGGTAGTGGTGCGCAAGGCAAACAGAAAGTGGAGGCTGTGTATTGATTACACAGATATCAATAAGGCTTGTCCTAAGGACCCCTTACCGTTGCCGCGCATCGACCAGATTGTTGACTCCACAGCCGGGTGTGATCTGTTATCATTCCTCAACGCCTACTCGGGCTACCACCAGATCTTCATGACAAGAGAAGACGAAGAGAAGACAACATTCATCACCCCATGTGGTATGTACTGCTTTTTACGGATGCTTTTCGGGTTGAAGAGTGCTGGCCCAACGTTTGCAACGGCAGTCCAAATTGGTTTTGAACCCCAGCTACATAGAACTATGGAAGCCTATATGGATGACATAGTGGTCAAAACCAAGGACATGGCAACTCTTGTACAAGACTTAGAAGAGACGTTTGCCAACCTGCGCAAGATCAACCTCAAGCTGAACCCTGAGAAGTGTGTCTTCGGCGTTCCATCCGGCAAACTTCTCGAGTTCTTCGTGTCGCAGCGTGGGATCGAGGCAAACCTAGAGAAGATCAAGGCTATCGAGCAGATTGAGGCGCCCATGCGGATCAAGGATGTGCGTCGGCTCACTGGATGCGTTGCTGCCATGAGCCGATTCATCTCCTAGTCTGCCGAGCGCGCCCTTCTTTTTTCAAGATCCTAAAGAAGGCGGGCCCAATGGAGTGGACCCCAGAGGCCGAAACAGCGTTGCAAGACTTGAATAGAACCTTTCCTCTACGCCGATACTAGTTGCACTAGAACAACAAGAACCGTTGCAGCTGTATCTGGCGGCGACGAACCAAGTGGTCAGTGTCGCGCTAGTGGCGCAGAGGGAGATTGACGAAGAGGCAGTGCCAACGGTAGGACCGGCGGATGGCAAGTCAGAGACTCCCTCGGCAGGGCCTGGTGCCGGCAAGGCAAGGCTCCAAGCAGAGACTGACGCCGTCAGGGCGGGGCCCGCATGGCCAAATGAGGTGGTGCAGAAGAATAAGATGATGCAGCACCCGGTTTACTTTGTCAGATCCCTCTTGCAGGGGGCTAGGTCAAGGTACTCCGGTGTGCAGAAATTGCTCTTCGGCCTCCTTATGGCCTCGAGGAAGCTGCGTCATTACTTCCAAGCCCACGAGATCACCGTCGTCACCCGCCTCCCGTTGCAACGGATACTACACAACCCAGACGCAACCGGAAGGATTGTGGAGTGGGCCTTGGAATTGTCAAGCTTTGGGTTGAAGTTTGAAAGTACTTCAACCATCTAGAGCAGAGTCATGGCGGAGTTCATTGCAGAATGGACCTCAATGCCTGACGAAGAGATCCAGGAGACCACTCTCCCCGGCAAGGAAACAACTCGTGACCGGATTATGTACTTTGATGGAGCTTTCTCACTGCAAGGCGCCGGTGCTGGTGTGCTGCTCGTCGCACCCACCGGAGAGCACCTCAAGTATGTAATCCAGATGCACTTTCCCAGGGAGATGTCCACCAACAACACTGCTGAATACAAGGATTGCTTGCCGGTCTCAGGATCGCGGCAGACCTCGGAGTAAAAAAGGTCATCGCCCGGGGTGATTCACAGCTTGTTGTCAGACAAGTCAACAAGGATTATCAGAGCCCGTTGATGGAGGCCTACGTAGATGAGGTGAGGAAGCTAGAAGAAAGCTTTGACGGTATACAAGCGGAGCATGTTCCCCGAGCGGAAAACGACATCGCTGACTACCTGTCAAAGTGCACTGCATTCAAGCTACCTGTGGAACTAGGCACCATTTAGCTTCGGTTGACTCAACCATCCGTCGAACCATCAACGGAGCAGAACAAGCGGAGGAAATCAGGCCCCGGCAAGTACTTCCCCACCGAGCACCCAGGGGCCACCGACAAGGGTGTTGCCGTGGGCCTTGAGCCTGCCAAGGAGTGACCGACTCTGGCAGGCCGTCAAGCCCTGGCCGTAGAGACGGCCGCTCCCATGGTAGAAGAAATGCCTTTGGTCCTTGCCGTCGAGCTATGGGCTCCGGCATGGGTGCAACATACCGTCCGATTCCTCCAAACAGGGGAGCTTCCTGAGGAGAAGGAAGAAGCGGAGAAAGTAGCCCGTCGGTCTACTATGTATCAGTTCATCGATGACGTCCTGTATAGAAAGAGACCGAATGGTGTGAAATTGAAGTGTATTCCCCGGGAGGAAGGACTGGAGCTGTTGGCGGAGATACACGGAGGCATATGTGGATCCCACATAGGGTCGAGGGCCCTTGTCGGCAAGGCATTCCGGCAGGGTTTCTTTTGGCCCACAGCCCTCCAGGATGCAACAGCACTAGTAACCAAGTGTGAAGCGTGTCAATTCCATTCAAAGAAGGTTCATCAACCAGCTCAAGCCCTTCAAACAATCCCTCTCTCCTGGCCATTTTCAGTCTGGGGGCTTGACATAATGGGCCCCTTCCCCCGTGCTGTCGGGTGATACATCTCCAACGTATCTATAATTTATGAAGTATTCATGCTATTATATTATCCATCTTGGATGTTTAATAGGCTTTACTATGCACTTTTATATTGTTTTTGGGACTAACCTATTAACCCAGAGCCCAGTGCCAGTTTCTGTTTTTTCCCATGTTTCAGTGTTTCGCGAAAAAGGAATATCAAACGGAGTCCAAACGGAAAGAAAGCTTCGAGAGAGTTATTTTTGGAACGGAAGCAATCCATAAGACTTGGAGTGTACGTAAGGGAAGCAACGAGGAAGGCACGAGGCAGGGGGCACGCCCACCCCCCTGGGCGCGCCCTCCACCCTCGTGGGGGCCTCATGGCTCCCCTGACCGACTTCCTTCGCCTATATATATCCATATACCCTAAAACCATCGGGGAACAGAATAGATCGGGAGTTCCGCCGCCGCAAGCCTCTGTAGCCACCAAAAACCAATCGGGACCCTATTCAGGCACCCTGCCGGAGGGGGGATCCCTCACCGGTGGCCATCTTCATCATCCCGGCGCTCTCCATGATGAGGATGGAGTAGTCACCCTCAGGGCTAAGGGTACGTACCAGTAGCTATGTGTTTGATCTCTCTCTCTCTCTCTCTCTCGTGTTCTTGAGGTGATACGATCTTGATGTATCGCGAGCTTTGCTATTATAGTTGGATCTTATGATGTTTCTCCCCTCTACTCTCTTGTAATGGATTGAGTTTTCCCTTTGAAGTTATCTTATCAGATTGAGTCTTTAAGGATTTGAGAACACTTGATGTATGTCTTGCCGTGCTTATCTATGGTGACAATGGGATATCACATGATCCACTTGATGTATGTTTTGGTGATCAACTTGCGGGTTCCGCCCATGAACCTATGCATAGGGGTTGGCACACGTTTTCGTCTTGACTCTCCGGTAGAAACTTTGGGGCACTCTTTGAAGTACTTTGTGTTGGTTTGAATAGATGAATATGATATTGTGTGATGCATATTGTATAATCATACCTACGGATACTTGAGGTGACATTGGAGTATCTAGGTGACATTAGGGTTTTGGTTGATTTGTGTCTTAAGGTGTTATTCTAGTATGAACTCTATGATAGACTGAAAGGAAAGAATAGCTTCGTGTTATTACGGACTCTTGAATAGATCGATCAGAAAGGATAACTTTGAGGTGGTTTCATACCCTACCATAATCTCTTTGTTTGTTCTCTGCTATTAGTGACTTTGGAGTGACTCTTTGTTGCATACTGAGGGATAGTTATATGATCCAATTATGTTATTATTGTTGAGAGAACTTGCACTAGTGAAAGCATGAACCCTAGGCCTTGTTTCCTAGCATTGCAATACCGTTTGTGCTCACTTTTATCAATAGTTACCTTGCTGTTTTCATATTTTCAGATTACAAAAACCTATATCTAACATCTATATTGCACTTGTACCACCATCTCTTCGCCGAACTAGTGCACCTATACAATTTACCATTGTATTGAGTGTGTTGGGGACATAAGAGACTCTTTGTTATTTGGTTGCAGGGTTGTTTGAGAGAGACCATCTTCATCCTATGCCTCCCACGGATTGATAAACCTTAGGTCATCCACTTGAGGGAAGTTTTTGTTGGAGAACGTAGTAATTTCAAAAAAATTCCTACGCACACGCAAGATCATGGTGATGCATAGCAACGAGAGGGGAGAGTGTTGTCTACGTACCCTCGTAGACCGAAAGCGGAAGCGTTAGCACAACGCAGTTGATGTAGTCATACGTCTTCACGATCCGACCGATCAAGTACCGAACATACGGCACCTCCGACTTCAGCACACGTTCAGCCCGATGACGTCCCTCGAACTCCGATCCAACCGAGTGTTGAGGGAGAGTTTCGTCAGCACGACAATGTGGCGACGATGTTGATGTTCTACCGACGCAGGGCTTCGCCTAAGCACCGCCTTCTGATGTCGAGGTGGACTATGGTGGAGGGGGCACCGCACGCTAAAAGATCAACTTGATCAATTGTTGTGTCTCGGGTGCCCCCTGCCCCGTGATATAAAGGAGCAAGGGGTGCGGCCGGCCAGGGAGGAGGCGGCGCCAGAGGAGTCCTACTCCCACCGAGTAGGACCCCCCCTTTCCTAGTTGGATTAGGACTTGGGAGGGAAGGGAGGAGGAGAAGGAAGGAAGGGGGCGCCCCCTCTCCTTGTCCTATTAGGACTAGGGGAGGCGCGGCCCAGCCCTTGCCTCCTCTCCTCTCTTCCACCTAGGCCCACTAAGGCCCATTAAGTTCCCGGGGGTTCGGTAACCTCCGGTACTCGTAAAATCCGATTTCACCCGGAACACTTTCGATATCCAAACATAGGTTTCCAATATATCAATCTTCATGTCTCGACCATTTCAAGAATCCTCGTCATGTCCGTGATCACATCTGGGACTCCGAACGACCTTCGGTACATCAAAACATATAAACTCATAATATAACTGTCATCGAAACGTTACGCGTGCGGACCCTACGGGATCGAGAACTATGTAGACATGACCGAGACACGTCTCCGGTCAATAACCAATAGCAGAACCTGGATGCTCATATTGGCTCCCACATATTCTACGAAGATCTTTATCGGTCAGACCGCATAACAACATACGTTGTTCCCTTTGTCATCGGTATGTTACTTGCCCGAGATTCGATCTTCGGTATCTTAATACCTAGTTCAACCTCGTTATCGGCAAGTCTCTTTACTCGTTCCGTAATACATCATCTCGCAACTAACTCATTAGTTGCAATGCTTGCAAGGCTTAAGTGATGTGCATTCCCGAGAGGGCCCAGAGATACCTCTCCAACAATCGGAGTGACAAATCCTAATCTCGAAATACGCCAACCCAACATGTACCTTTGGAGACACCTGTAGAGCTCCTTTATAATCACCCAGTTACGTTGTGACGTTTGGTAGCACACAAAGTGTTCCTCCGGTAAACGGGATTTGCATAATCTCATAGTCATAGGAACATGTATAAGTCATGAAGAAAGCAATAGCAGCATACTAAACGATCGTGTGCTAAGCTACCGGAATGGGTCATGTCAATCACATCATTCTCCTAATGATGTGATCCTGTTAATCAAATGACAACTCATGTCTATGGCTAGGAAACATAACCATCTTTGATCAACAAGCCAGTCAAGTAGAGGCATACTAGTGACACTCTGTTTGTCTATGTATTCACACATGTATTATGTTTCCGGTTAATACAACTATAGCATGAATAATAAACATTTATCATGATATAAGGAAATAAATAATAACTTTATTATTGCCTCTAGGGCATATTTCCTTCAGTCTCCCACTTGCACTAGAGTCAGTAATCTAGATTACACAGTAATGATTCTAACACCCATGGAGCCTTGGTGCTGATCATGTTTTGCTCGTGGAAGAGGCTTAGTCAACGGGTCTGCAACATACAGATCCGTATGTATTTTGCAAATCTCTATGTATCCCACCTAGACTAGATCCCGGATGGAGTTGAAGCGTCTCTTGATGTGCTTGGTTCTCTTGTGAAATCTGGATTCCTTCGCCAAGGCAATTGCACCAGTATTGTCAAAAAAGTTTTTCATTGGACCCGATGCACTAGGTATGACACCTAGATCGGATATGAACTCCTTCATCCAGACTCCTTCATTTGCTGCTTCCGAAGCAGCTATGTACTCCGCTTCACACGTAGATCCCGCCACGACTCTTTGTTTAGAACTGCACCAACTGACAGCACCACCGTTCAATGTAAACACGTATCTGGTTTGCGATTTAGAATCGTCTGGATCAGTGTCAAAGCTTGCATCAACGTAACCATTTACGATGAGCTCTTTGTCACCTCCATAAGCGAGAAACATATCCTTAGTCCTTTTTAGATATTTCAGGATGTTCTTGACCGCTGTGCAGTGATCCACTCCTTGATTACTTTGGTACCTCCCTGCTAGACTTATAGCAAGGCGCACATCAGGTCTGGTACACAGCATTGTATACATGATAGAGCCTATGGCTGAAGCATAGGGAACATCTTTCATGTTCTCTCTATCTTCTGCAGTGGTCGGGCATTGAGTCTTACTCAACTTCACACCTTGTAACACAGGCAAGAACCCTTTCTTTGCTTGATCCATTTTGAACTTCTTCAAAACTTTGTCAAGGTATGTGCTTTGTGAAAGTCCAATTAAGCGTCTTGATCTACCTCTATAGATCTTAATGCCCAATATATAAGCAGCTTCACCGAGGTCTTTCATTGAAAAACTCTTATTCAAGTATCCCTTTATGCTATCTAGAAATTCTATATCATTTCCAATCAGCAATATGTCATCCACATATAATATTAGAAATGCTACAGAGCTCCCACTCACTTTCTTGTAAATACAGGCTTCTCCAAAAGTCTGTACAAAACCAAATGCTTTGATCACACTATCAAAGCATTTATTCCAACTCCGAGAGGCTTGCACCAGTCCATAAATGGATCGCTCGAGCTTGCACACTTTGTTAGCTCCATTTGGATCGACAAAACCTTCCGGTTGCATCATATACAACTCTTCTTCCAGAAATCCATTCAGGAATGCAGTTTTGAAATCCATTTTCCAAATTTCATAATCATAAAATGCGGCAATCGCTAACATGATTCGGACAGACTTAAGCATCGCTACGGGTGAGAAGGTCTCATCGTAGTCAATCCCTTGAACTTGTCGAAAACCTTTCGCAACAAGTCGAGCTTTGTAGACAGTAACATTACCGTCAGCGTCAGTCTTCTTCTTGAAGATCCATTTATTCTCAATTGCTTGCCGATCATCGGGCAAGTCAACCAAAGTCCATACTTTGTTCTCATACATGGATCCCATCTAAGATTTCATGGCCTCAAGCCATTTTGCGGAATCTGGGCTCACCATTGCTTCTTCATAGTTTGTAGGTTCATCATGATAGTAGCATGACTTCCATAACTGGATTATCGTACCACTCTGGTGCGGATCTTACTATGGTTGATCTACGAGGTTCAGTAGTAACTTGATCTGAAGTTTCATGATCATCATCATTAACTTCCTCACTAATTGGTGTAGGTGTCACAAAAACCGGTTTCTGTGATGAACTAATTTCCAATAAGGGAGCAGGTATAGTTACCTCATCAAGTTCTACTTTCCTCCCACTCACTTCTTTCGAGAGAAACTCCTTCTCTAGAAAGTTTCCGAATTTAGCAACAAAAGTCTTGCCTTCGGATCTGTGAAAGAAGGTGTACCCAACAGTCTCCTTTGGGTATCCTATGAAGACACATTTCTCCGATTTGGGTTCGAGCTTATCAGGTTGAAGCTTTTTCACATAAGCATCACAGCCCCAAACTTTCAGAAACGACAACTTTGGTTTCTTGCCAAACCACAGTTCATAAGGCGTAGTCTCAACAGATTTCGATGGTGCCCTATTTAATGTGAATGCGGCCGTCTCTAAAGCATAACCCCAAAATGATAGCGGTAAATCAGTAAGAGACATCATAGATCGCACCATATCTAGTAAAGTATGATTACAACGTTCGAACACACCATTACGTTGTGGTGTTCCAGGTGGCGTGAGTTGCGAAACTATTCCGCATTGTTTCAAATGTACACCAAACTCGTAACTAAAATATTCTCCTCCACGATCAGATCGTAGAAACTTTATTTTCTTGTTACGATTATTTTCAACTTCACTCTGTAATTCTTTGAACTTTTCAAACGTTTCAGACTTATGTTTCATTAAGTAGATATACCCATATCTGATTAAGTCATCTGTGAAGGTGAGAAAATAACGATATCCGCCATGAGCCTCAACATTCATGGGACCACATACATCTGTATGTATGATTTCCAATAAATCTGTTGCTCTCTCCATAGTTCCGGAGAACGACGTTTTAGTCATCTTGCCCATGAGGCACGGTTCACAAGTACCAAGTGATTCATAATCAAGTGGTTCCAAAGGTCCATCAGTATGGAGTTTCTTCATGCGCTTTACGCCGATATGACCTAAACGGCAGTGCCACAAATAAGTTGCACTATCATTATCAACTCTGCATCTTTTGGCTTCAACATTATGAATATGTGTGTCACTACTATCGAGATTTAATAAGAATAGACCACTCTTCAAGGGTGCATGACAATAAAATATATTACTCATATAAATAGAACAACCATTATTCTCTGATTTAAATGAATAACCGTCTCACATCAAACAAGATCCAGATATAATGTTCATGCTCAACGTTGGCACCAAATAACAATTATTGAGGTCTAATACTAATCCCGAAGGTAGATGTAGAGGTAGCGTGCCGACCGCGATGACATCAACTTTGGAACCATTTCCCACGCGCATCGTCACCTCGTCCTTAGCCAATCTTCGCTTAATCCATAGCCCCTGTTTCGAGTTGCAAATATTAGCAACAGAACCAGTATCAAATACCCAGGTGCTACTGCGAGCATTAATAAGGTACACATCAATAACATGTATGTCACATATACCTTTGTTCACCTTGCCATCCTTCTTATCCGCCATATACTTGGGGCAGTTCTGCTTCCAGTGACCAGTTTGCTTGCAGTAGAAGCACTCAATTTCAGGCTTAGGTCCAGACTTGGGTTTCTTCTCTTGAGCAGCAACTTGCTTGTTGTTCTTATTGAAGTTCCCCTTCTTCTTCCCTTTGCCTTTTTTCTTGAAACTAGTGGTCTTGTTGACCATCAACACTTGATGCTCCTTCTTGATTTCTACCTCTGCAGCCTTTAGCATTGCGAAGAGCTCAGGAATCGTCTTATCCATCCCTTGCATGTTATAGTTCATCACGAAGCTATTGTAGCTTGGTGGCAGTGATTGGAGAATTCTATCAATGAAGCTATCATCCGGAAGATTAACTCCCAGTTGAATCAAGTGATTATTATACCCAGACATCATGAGTATATGCTCACTGACAGAACTATTCTCTTCCATCTTGCAGCTATAGAACTTATTGGAGACTTCATATCTCTCAATCCGGGCATTTGCTTGAAATATTAACTTCAACTCCTGAACATCTCATATGCTCCATGACGTTCAAAGCGTCGTTGAAGACCCGGTTCAAAACGGTCGGAAATTTGATTCTCAAATTCCTCAGGGCTATCATGTTCCTCACTGTGTAAGCAATCCGCACTGGAGAATTCCTAACTCCTCAGTCAAAAAATTCTCGGCGACAGAAGAACTTCGTCTCATCACATCAAGAAATTGACCGAACTGTATGAGATTTCCAAAGGCTTCACTCAAGGGATTGGTAGGTGTAGGATTTTGAGTTGAGCATCACATGGAAATTTTTCCTTAGTATTTCCTCGACCCCTTTAACAAAGACGGTGTTTCCTATGACTCAAGAAAGAGAAAACAAAACTAGGAAAACAAAATTCTTCACGCTTCATGTTCCTCAAATGAATACCAAGTCTTCAAGGTCACACCAATTTCTTCACTTTCAAAGTCTTCAGAAAGTCTTCAGAATATCAAAGTCTTCAGTCGAAGAACTTCATTTTTAGGGTCGACTTTCTCTGTAAATATCAAACTCCTCATAGACTTATAGACCTGTGTACACTCATAAACACATTAGTCCCTTAACCTATAAGTCTTCAATACACCAAAATCACTAAGGGCACTAGATGCACTTACAATCTCCCCTTTTGGTGATTGATGACAATATAGGTTAAGTTTTCAACGGGATAAACATATGAAGTGTAAATACTGATATTGAGGAATTTGATTGCAAGATATAGAAGAACTCCCCAAGATGTGCATAGTGAGGAATTTGCTTTTGAGGCAATGCACATTTGAAGAGTTGAATCATGGAGATCTCCCCCTATATCTTGTAATTCATACACGCATTTGACATATAATATGAAGAATTTGAAATGCATGATGAAATATGGTGCTTGATGAAATTCAGCATGCGTGCAATAACATTAATGAGGAACAAGCATGCAAAATAACGCATCAAGAGTATCAGAGCATAGTGCATAAAAGTATCAGAGCACCATCGGGTTTAAGATTACAACTCGATCCAATAAAAGTTTCAGAAGAATGAGAGTTGTAACTTAACAAAAAAAATGCCCATATAATAGACCCGCTTGAAGACTAACTCACATTTCTCCCCCTTTGTCATCGAATGACCAAAAGGATCAAAACTGAGGACTAACGCCCCTGAAGAATTTCAAGTTGATGAAGGAGCGTCAGCGTTGTTGGGGTCAGTTGTCGTAGTAGGGCCTGCCGCAGTGTCGTCCAAGTCTTCATTTTCATCAGTGTCTCGCGATGAAGAATAGGAGCTGGCCACCAAGGAAGGAACTTTGACCTTCTTGTATTTCTTCGGTGGAGGTGCAGACCAGTCAAAGTATTCCTTGAGACCCATTGTCTTCAGTTCTTCCGTGTTGTAGACATTAGAAAGAGTAGCCCAGGTGCGGTTGAAGGTTCCATGGAGGTAGTATTGGTTTTTCTTCACTGCATTGTGTGCAGAGGTCATGTAGTGAAGAATTGAACCAAATTGACGCTTGACCCATTTATGATTTCGATCAACCTTCTGATGAAGACTGAGGAGTAACTCACGATCAGTCATCACCCTGGGTGCTGTGGCTTGAGGACTTTGCTTGGCTGAGGTATTGGCGGTAGAGTCATGTGTGGTAGAGTCATCATTGGTGGAGTAGGATGCAGCTTTGCGAAACTGACCATCCAATGGACGAGTGCCTTCATCGATCACAGCAGTTGCCTTGCCCTTGTCATCAGTTGAGGAAAATGTCTGTTTGAGGACTTCAATCGGGGGGCAAGTAGCTGCAGTGGTTCAGAGTATCAGCCTTGTAATTGAGTGAAGACCTTGTCCTGATGAACCTCATTATCCATGGTGCATAAGGCTTCAGCTCAAAAGGTGACATAGCAATATTCGCCAGAGTCCTCATGAAGAAATCATGGAAGTTGACGGGAACGCGATGAATGATATTGAAAAGCATATTCTTCATGATGCCAACGACTTCTTCATCATTGGAGTCGTGGACTTTGATAGGACTCATTGTCTTCGTAAGAATCCGATAGACAGTCCGAGGCACATATAGTAATTCCTTGACGAGGAATTTGGTTCGAGGTGCCTGTCCGGGCTTCAAAGGCTTCATCAGCACTTGCATGTATTGATTTGAAAGCTCAGGTTCGTTGTAGATACAACGAGCACCATCAAGGGGAGGACTGAGTGGTAGGGCACGAAGCAATTCAGTTGCTGGTGCCTTGTAGTGAGGATTTTCAGACATCCAGTCCAACACCCATGAGTTCACATCTTCAGCATCTCCGGTGATGTGTAGCGTCGCATAGAATTGAAGAATGAGTTCTTCATTCCAATCACAGATGTCAGTGCAGAAATTCAGAAGTCCTGCATCATGAAGAACACTGAGGACTGGCTCGAAGTCTGGCAGAGATTCCATGTCCACATGAGGAATATGTGCATGATCGAGGACTTTGTCTTTGTTGAAGAGCACAGAGGAATAGAAGTTTGCTTGACTTGCAGTCCAGAAATGCCTCTTCCTTATGCGAGCAGAATCATAGGGATTGTAATCAGTGAAGAATACGTGCTCGCCGAAGAAATCTTCAGCCTTGAACTTTTCCTTGTTGAGAAGGGATTCTTTGGCTTTGGCAGTGGAGTGTCAGTGAGTTGCATCACGACCTCTGGAATCGCAATCTCAGGTTCTTCAGGCTGAGGAATTTATGGTTCCTCTACATGTGCGATCGAGGATCAGCAGCAGCAGGTTCATCAGCGCTAGTGGCTGGAATTTCTTCATGTACAGATGAAGTGGGATGAGTTTCTTTAGAGCCCATTTGAACTGTTGGAGCAGGGGACTGAGGAATCTGTTGGATTAGGGTGAAGAGTGGAGAATTTGGATGCTGACTTTCCCAAAAGTCATCGTTCATCATGGGCTTTGTGCTTCCAATATCCACATCTTCTTCAATTTCCTCAACACCGGGCTCTTCAGCTGTGAACTGAGGCATAGGCGAGGAAATAATTGGGGTTGAAGGGATTGCTTCCACTTCAATTTCTTCATCAATCTGCTCTGACGAAGCAGCAGAGTGATTTTCTTCATCAGATCCGCTTGGGATCTCATAATCTTCACCAAAACGAACAAGGTCCTTTGATGGCATGGAGGAAACTGGAACACCATCAATGGGTTTGTCAAAAGAGTTGGTCATTGTCTTCATCTTCTTCGGGGCTGAAGAATTTGAAGCAGCAGATGCTTTCCTTTTCTTCACTGCAGCTCGTTCTGCAGCCTTGGTCTTCTTCACATCAGATGCAGATGGAAGGATTGGAGTTGGTGTAGGCGTAGGAGGAGCTGAGTAATCTGGTTGAATTTCCTCAGCGAATCGATGCAGATTGCCTCGACTTCTTCGATTCTGCAGCGCACCACTAGTGGATGCCCGAAATTTCTTCAATGGCTGGAATGGAGTCATCAGCCCTGGAACTAGCATTGTCTTCAGCAGCCTGAACTTCATCAGTGGTGCTGGCATGTTCTTCAGTCGGCTGAGCTGAGGCTCCAGCCTGAGGAATTTCTTGTTGCGTTGGGGCTGCAACATTGGTGAACTTCTTCATCAGGTTGACGAATCTGACTTTGGCTCCTTGCCAATCAGCATAATAGGAGTCAAATTTGTCGCTGAGGGCTTTGATGTCAGCCTGCATCTTGATAAGTTCTTCAGTTGTCATCTTGACAACATTTTTCTTCAGCAGTTTCTCCTTTCTGTACTGCAATTTCTTGATCTCTCTGGCCATATCAAATTTCCATTTCTCCTCTTGGATGAAATGAGTCAGCATGTGACTTTGGCCAGGTGTCAACTTGAAGTTAGGCATATGAGTGTTTGGGTCCTTGTGCCAGAGATCAATGTAGTCTAGGATCGCTCTTGAATCCAACAGCAGTGGCACGGGTGTGCCTTTGGCTCTAGCGGCCCTTTCTTGTCGGTCTCTGATGATTTCCGCAAGTTCATCATCATCAGCCTCATCATCTTCAGGTGGCTCTTGGAAGGCGACCTGTTTCTTCTTGGGACTTGGCCGAGGACCTCATCCAGCTGTGGCCTTAGTCTTTAGCAGAGTCGGGCCAGATGAAGAATTTGGTGCAGCTGAGGAACTTGCTGAGACACCAGAGGCAATGGAGATGCCTGCATTTCTTTGGCACGTGGCCAGATGCACAGGTGTTGAGGACTTTGTCGGAACTACTGAGGACTTTGTAGGAGCTATTGAGGACTTGGGAGGAGCTGAGGATTTGGGAGGAGCAGGAGCAGCATGAGGAATTGGCCGTGAAGGCACGGCTGAGGAACTTGGCCGTGAGGGTACTGTTGGTGAAGCACTTGGCTTGTGTGCGGGCTTCTTTGCCTTAGATTTTCTTGGCTTGACAGAGGCCTCAGTGGCAGCAGTAGTAGCAGAGTCCTCATTAAATTTCCTCACTGCTTTGTTGGCTTGTCTTGCCAATTTGGCTTGGCGCTTGGCCCATTCTTCAGGAAAGTCCTCACCACGCTTGATGCTGGTGGGGTCAGCTTCTTGACCAGGTGCCAATGGAGCTCTTGGGCATGGAGGATTGAGAGCGAATTTCTTCATGTACTTTGGAGTAACATATATGTACTCCCTCCATTCCCTTGCCCATCTCCTTTCAATCCTTTGAATGCGCACCTTGCGCTGATTTATGTTTTCTTTGCCGAACTCGGTTTCATCAGGTGTGCAATAATCAGCATAGATGTCCTTAGGAATCTCAAACGCAGTCATGACCTCAGGCCTCTTTCCTCCTTTCTGTGGCTTCTTTCCTTCTGCCATATTCTTCAGCTGAGGAATTTGAACAATCGAATTCTCTGAAGAAGTGTGCAACTTTTCTTCGAGGAACGCTGCAAATGAGTTAAGTTGATGAGAACCTAGTGATTCAGCAGCGGACATGAGTACCTGTGAACAAAGTATATAGTTGCGAGGAATTTGGAGAGGTCATATGCATTCTCAGAAGGTTTTTCAAAAAGAACTAGTTTGAGGAATTTGACCAGATGAGCCTTGAAGAATTTCACTAAGCGATCTTTGTCTTAGGTCCCTGAGTTGTATAGATCAAGGATCCACACAATTGAGGAATCTTGAAGAAAAATCATTACTTAGAGAAACGAATCAAGAGCATATTTTGTTTGAGGTGTTCATATGTGTGAAGATTTGAAGAATAAACACCTTTGAAGATTTTCAGGAAGGTTGGAGAATCAAAGCGAGTAATAAAAGTAACTTTTAGTTACCCGAAGTGAAGAACACGACGAACTGAGAAGAACAGATGGGAAGTTCGTCAGGTTAGATCTTCCACGCCCTAACTTGGCGGAGGAAGACAGCTACGGCGGCGGCGGAGTGAAGATTTCCACGGTCGGCGCGAGTACGACGGCGAAGAGGTCGAGGCAGTGAAGCTCTTCCTCACCGGCGGCGCTAGGGTTTGAGAAGCTCGAGCGAGAGAGAGCAGTCGAGCGGAGTAAAGGAAGTGAGGAAGGGGAGAGGGGGTATATATAGCCACGGTGAAAAACTGTTCGCCCGAAGATTTGGGACGAACGTGCCCCTGACCCTTCTCATTCGCTTGACATGTGTCACCCACGTACTTAGAAGTGGAGATTGTGTTAGATCGTGGGTGAATAGATAAATCTATCGTGGGATGCGGAATGGTTTGAGCGGCAAAAACGAAAGTATGGATAAGATCAGTTCTAAAGTTTCGTTCGCAATTTCTTCAGCTGACAAGGACAAAGTGAAGATTTTGAACAAGTTTCAAATAGAACGCACATGAAGAATTTGTGAATAGATTGGGTTGAGTATAGCATAGAGGGGGAAGGGTCCGATCACATCCACTTAGCAGAAAAAGCGACTTGAAGAAATAGCCATAAGTGAATGTTGTAGAGGACATAAACCCATATATATATATATATATATATATATATATATATATATATATATATATATATATATATATATATATATATATATATATATATATATAGCCAATGAAGAAAACGACGGAAACAATGAAGATTTTGCAAAGTTGAAGAATTTGAAAAACTGAAGAATTTCAAAACTGAGGAAAAACCCACCGTATAAGAATGATGATTTCAGACACCGCGTACAATTGTCGTAGGGTTCTGAGAATCAAATTCTTCATTAATTTCTTCACACTTAGAGTGTTATTCTTCATTGATTGAAGAAAAACGTTTCTTCATGTGTTGCACATCTAAGTCATCAATTTTGCATAAGTGTCAAGAAGTGTGTCCTTTTCAAAGAACATTCGAAGACTCTAAGATATTTAGCTCACACCGCAACTTGCTAAATATCTTCTCATCCAAGGGCTTTGTGAAGATATAGGCTAGTTGTTCTTCAGTCTTCACATGCTCGATGGAGATGTCGCCCTTCAACACATGATCACGAAGAAAATGATGACGAATTTGAATGTGCTTTGTCTTCAAGTGCTGAACTGGGTTGTGAGCAATCTTGATGGCACTCTCATTGTCACAGTAGAGAGGCACATTCTTCACGTTGATGCCGTAGTCCTGAGAGTTTGCTTCATCCACAGCAATTGAGCACAACAAGAGCCAGCAACAATGTACTCAGCTTCGCAGAGAGTGATGCGCAGTTCGCTTTCTTGAGGACCAACAGATCAAAGATCGTCCGAGGAAATGACAAGTACCAGATGTTGACTTGCGGTCCACACGATCACCAAAGATAGTCGAGTCGAATATCCAATGAGATCAAAAGTAGAGCCCTTGGGGTACCATAATCCTAGTGTTGGTGTGTGAGCTAGATATCAAGAATATGCTTCACAGCCTTATGGTGTGATTCCTTCGGTGTAGCTTGAAATCGGGCATGCATGCAAACACTAATCATTATATCTGGCCTAGATGCACATAAGTACAATAAAGAACCAATCATGGAGCGGTATACCTTGTGATCGAAGTCAATACCATTTTCATCAGTGCATAGATGCCATTTGTGGGCATAGGAATTTTGACACCTTTGCAATCTTGCATGCCGAATTTCTTCAGGACATCTTTGAGGTATTTCTCCTGAGATATGAATATGCCATTGTGTTGTTGACGAATTTGAAGACCTAAGAAGAATTTCAACTCTCCCATCATAGACATTTGATATTCTTCACTCATCATATAGGCAAGATCATCACTATAACGTCGGTCAGTACGGCCAAAGATAATATCATCAACATATATTTGGCACACAAACAGTTCACCATCATATGATTTAGTAAAGAGAGTAGGGTCGAGTGAACTGGTGTGAAGCCATTCTTCACGAAGAATTCCTTCAATGTATCATACCACGCCTGGGGCCTGTTTGAGACCATAGAGGGCCTTGTTGAGTCTCAAGACTTTGTCGGATTCTTTGGATTTTCAAAACCTGGGGTTGAGCAACATATACTTCTTCCTCAAGCTTACCATTGAGGACTGCACTTTTCACATCCATTTGATATAAAGTGATATTATGATGGTTAGCATAAGCAAGTAGTATGCGAATAGCCTCAAGTCTAGCAACAGTGCAAAAGTTTCATCAAATCAATTCCTTCAACTGTGTGTAGCCTTGAGCTACAAGTCGTGCCTTATTCCTCACCACAAGGCCATTTTCATCTTGCTTGTTGTGGTAGATCCACTTTGTGCCAATGATATTATGCTTGCGAGGATCTGGACGTTTGACCAGTTCCCAGACATTGTTGAGCTCTAAATGATGTAATTCTTCTTGCATTGCCTGAATCCACTCAGGCTCCAGAAATGCTTCATCTACCTTAGTGGGCTCTGTGATAGAGACAAAAGCATAGTGCCCACAAAAGTTAGATAAATGTGAAGCTTTTGAGAGGACCTGGCGCTTCAATGTCATCGATGATCTTGTCAACTTGCACTTCTTTTGCAACGCGAGGATGAGCTGGTTGTCGTCGAGGAATTTTATCAGCATTTTCTTCAAGACCATTTCTTCAAAGATTATCCCAGTGCATCACCGACGTTCTTCACAGATAGGAATGAATTCTTCAGCAGATTCTTCAAGATGGGAATGACATCCTTAGTTGCCTTGAACTTGATAGATTCCTCAGTGCTGGTTCATCTAACATGTAGGTAGGTGCTCTCTTTGCAGCCATTAGTTTCATCGAACCGCACATCTAGAGTATCAACAATCTTGTGAAGAGCGATGTTGAAGACTCAGAGGTGTGTGAGTCCTTTCCGTAACCAAGCATAAAACCTTCATGTGCTTTCGTGCAAATTTAGAATTGTGATGAGGATCTCTAATCCAAGATTTAGCAATCAAGACTTTGAAATAACTCACATTGGGTTTCTTGTCAATGAGGAGTTCATAGGCAGTCTTCTTGAAGAATTTGTGAAGATATACTGCTGATGATGTGGCACGCGGTATCAATTGCATCAATCCAAAACGACTAGGCGTTTTGTATTCATCAAGCATAGTGCGAGCCATCTCAACAAGAGTTCTGTTCTTGCGCTCCACGACGCCATTTTGCCGAGGAGTATAGGGAGCAGATAACTCATGAGTAATACCAAGTTCATCAAGATAGGCATCAAGACCGAATTCTTGAACTCAGTTCCATTGTCACTCGATGTGTCTAATCTTCACACCAAAGTTAGTTGAAGCCCTCGAGGAAAATCGCTTGAAGACTTCCTGCACTTCATTTTGTAAGTAACAATGTGTACCCATGTGTAACGAGAGTAATCATCAACTATAACAAAGCCATATAGAGATGCATCATTAGTGATCACTGAGTAATGATTAGGACCAAAGAGGTCCATGTGAAGCAATTCAATGGACGAGTAGTGGTCATGATAGTCTTATTTGGATGCTTGGCCTTGGTCATTTTTCCAGCTTCACGTGCTCCACACAAGTGATCCTTGAGGAATTTGACATTCTCAATGCCAATGACATGCTTCTTCTTCGCAAGCGTGTGCAAAATTCCTCATGCCTGCGTGACCAAGTCGTCGATGCCATAGCCAGCCTTCTGAAGCTTTTGCAAGTATACACACGGCTGGTTGTGGTCCTGAGAAATCAACAATATACAAGTCTCCTCTCCTAAAGCCTTCGAAGACTTTGGAATTGTCAGCTTCCATGATCACAACACAACGATACTTGCCAAAGACAACAACCATATCAAGATCACAAAGCGTTGAGACTGACATGAGGTTGTATCCTAAGGACTCAACAAGCATGACTTTGTCCATGTATATGTCCTTAGAGATCGCAACCTTACCAAGACCCAATACCGACTTTTGCCTTTGTCGGCAGAAGATGATATGCTTCAGATGTGACGGTGATAAGGAGCATCCATCAATAGATTCTGTCACCAATCATGTGATTTGTACATCCACTATCGAGGACCCACTCATTGGCTTTGGGTTGATCATCCTGCAGATGAATTAGTGCAACTTACGATCTCATATACTTCATCGCTGAATAATATGATATCAAGTTCATCGATGAATTTCATCAAAAGATAATGTATAAGAAGTATGAGGACATGTGAAATGAAAGTTCATTTCTTCATGATTAGCCTCAAGGCATTCTTTCGTGCATTTTTGTCGTGCCCCCAAGAAATTCTTGGACGTTAAAGCATGTCCGAGACCTGACCCTGCAGAAGAGATTAGTACTTTTCTTTACCACCCACATCTCAAGGGGTGGCAAAGAGTTCATCACTCATGAGCTCCATATGAGAATGGTGGCATAGAGGCCAATCCATTTTGTTTCACATAAGAGGGGTTAGGGTAAGCATATGAATAAGCGTAGAAATTCTTCGAGGACTTATGAACATATTGGTTTGAAGAATAATGCACATATTCATAGCCCTTAGCTCTACCTCTGAAATGTAGTTTTTAGCACGATGATAAGCCATATCAGGGACCGAGGGAGTCCTGGACTAGGGGTGTCCTGATAGTCGAACTATCATCACCGCCGGACTCCAAGACTATGAAGATACAAGATTGAAGACTTCGTCCCCGTGGTCCGGATGGGACTTTCCTTGGCGTGGAAGGCAAGCTTGGCGATACGGATATGTAGATCTCCTACCATTGTAACCGACTGTGTAACCCTAAACCTATCCGTGTCTATATAAACCGGAGGGTTTTAGTCTCAGAGGGGCTAACAAAATCATACCATAGGCTAGCTTCTAGGGTTTAGCCTCCTTGATCTCGTGGTAGATCTACTCTTGTACTACCCATATCATCAATATTAATCAAGCAGGAGTAAGGTATTACCTCCATCGAGAGGGCCCGAACCTGGGTAAAGACATCGTGTCCCTTGTCTCCTGTTACCATCCGCCTAGACGCACAGTTCGGGACCCCCTACCCGAGATCCGCCGGTTTTGACATCGACATTGGTGCTTTCATTGAGAGTTCCTTCGTCGCCACCGATAGGCCCGATGGCTCCTTCGATCATCAACAACGACGCGGTCCAGGGTGAGACTTTTCTCCCCGGACAGATCATCGTATTCGGCGGCTTTGCACTACGGGCCAATTCGCTTGGCCATCTGGAGCAGATCGAAAGCTACGCCCCTGGCCATCAGGTCAGATTTGGAAGTTTGAACTATATGACGGATTCGAGCTGCAGCCAAGCATGCCGCATTGTCTCGATGGGCATGATCTAGCTCTGCAGCCGAACAGTGCCCTGGAGGCTGCACAAGCATCCGCTCCGACCCTTAATCCGGAGCCGGATTCCCCGATCGAGGACGAGTGGTTGGACACCGCCTCGGGGGCTATGATCTCTACGGCGATTGAGCCGAACTCCATCCCTGTCCTTTGCAAAGACCTCGACCTGTGGTGCCGGACTCTCTCCCGACCAACCTCTGCGCCCTCGCCAATCGAATCCGATTCGCGCCGGTCATGGAGTTCACTGCCATGACATCTTTTAGCACTCGCCCTTTGGCGACATCCTGAATTCACTAAAGTCTCTCTCTTTATCCGGAGAGCCCTGGCCGGACTACGGACAGGAAGGTTGGGATACGGACGACGAAGAAATTAAACACCCACCCACCACCCACTTTATAGCCACTGTCAATGATTTAACCGACATGCTCGACTTCGACTCCGAAGACATCGATGGTATGGACGACGATGCCGGAGACGACCAAGACCCAGCGCCTACAGGGCACTGGAAGGCCACCTCGTCATATAACATATACATGGTGGACATCCCAAAAGATGGGAACGGCGATGGAACAACGGAGGATGACCCCTCCAAGAAGCAACCGAAGCGCCGACGTCAGCGGCGCCGCTCTAAATCCCACCACAATAAAAACGGAGATTCCGGCACGGGAGATAATAACACCCCGGACAGTGCCGAAGAAAACCCCCTCCAGCAGGACTCAGCGCAGGAGGAGGGAGAAGCAAGTCTGCACGACAGTGCGGCAGAAAGAGAGGTCGAGGACGATAATTATGCGCCCCTCCAAGATGAGGCAAGCCTCGACGACGCATTTAATTTGTCGCTACCGAGGATCCCGCCAACAGGAGTGTTTCAAACGCAGGCTTATAGCCACGGCAAGCAGCCTCAAGAAAAGCAGCAACAGCTTAGAGCTGACTAAGACCTGCTAGTCGACAGATGGATCAAGTCCTTGCAGCCAAGAGTATGAACTCGAACGCCCTCCAAAAGCTACCCAAATGCAGGCCGCTGCCTCGATCGAGAAGGAAGCACCCAAGTCACCAACAGACGACATGGCAGATCGCCACCCTGTGGTCGCATGACAGAGAAGCCTCTCGGCCTCCGCTCAAGCCACACCCCGATGCCGCCAAAAAGTACCAAGGCACGGAAAACGCTACGGACTTAAGTAGATATATTGGAGGATAAGGCAAAACATACAAGATCGATCCACGGATCGCGTGGTGCCCAACGACGCTGGATGATTACCGTCACACGGATACAAGAAACCCGGTCGGGCCGAACACAAGAGACAAAGCTCATATGAGCTACGCCGTGATATAGCCCAACATGAGGCGCCAAGACACCCACTATGCTTCACAGATGAAGTAATGGATCATCAAATCCCCGAGGGCTTCAAACCCGTAAACATCAAATCATACGATGGTGTGACACCCCAAAAATTTTAACCTTGTTTTGTTAATTAAAATCTTGCCAGGAAATTTAACTTTCCTTTTTCTTGGTTTTTCTTGATTTCAAAACCATTCTTTTCTTGGTTATCTTGGAGTTATTCCCTAAAATGAAAACCTTTCATTTATGATATTGGACTTGTTTGCCCTCTCAAGAAAATCTTTTCTTTTATCAGAAGAATTAGTTAAATAATATTCTCCCTGATCTTTATTTTCTTGAAGAATGTTTTCCCATAGTTTTATGGTCCCATTTGTACTACAACCCTTTTATAAATTCATTCAAAAATCCCACCAAAATTTGGAGATGTCATATGGAGTATTTGAACCACTGTTGTGCAAAAATATCTTCTGCCCATTGAATATTTTGGGCTCTACACCATATTTTCAAATCTGGTCCAGAGAGCATTTTTACACTACAAGCTATTCATATATTTCTTTAAAACTTCTACCAAAATTATGGGATGTCAGTAGGAGCATAGAATTCAACTTTTTGCAAAAAAAAACTAGTGTTGTTCTTTGGAAAAATTGAGTAAATCAACCTCTTTTCTATTCAGGTCCAACTTGAGGATTTGTACAGCAACCACATTTTTAGTTGCCCCTTTATCCTTGATTCTTTTCCCTACTTATAGTCCCCCATGTTAAACCTCTAAGTCCAGGAACATGCACCCATTGGATCATTTTTGGTTCATGAGGTAATGCCATTTACTTTCTGTCCAGATCTGAGGTTTTGCAAAACTTGCACTAGCAAGTTTGAGTTTTGGACAAACTAACCTCACCACCCTCTCTTTCATCCAAAGAGACCCTGATCTCGAAGATTTGGCCACCCCAAGTATTGCCTATATGCCCTTGGTATTTTGACAAACACCCTGAGTGCATAGCCAGATTTGGCATGATTTCAAGTTTTCATTATGAACTTGGCCACCTGACCTAACCACCATGCCCATTTACCTTCTGACTAACCCTACCCTAGCCCTGCCTCTTGCCAAATTTCACCATGACCTTTAGCAGCATCGGCATTTCATCGAACACTTCGGGCGTGCTCAAGGCGCCCAGAGCATGCGCGTTTGGCACGACGCGCCCGAGCCGTCAGCATAGCCTCGCCTCAAGACCTGCTCCGCCCTTGGCCAACAGCTGCTAGCACGCCATGTATCCCCGCACCGCCACGCCACCTCGACCACCCCGCACTCCTCCACAGCCGTCCGGACGGGGCCGCGGGCGGTTAGCCGACGTCGATGCAGTCCTCGACCGTGTCGGCGCCGCCGAGCCACTCCCGCCGCCAGCCGCCTCGAGCAGTGTTCGCTCGTCCGCTTAGCTCCTCGCCATCTCAGCCCCGCCACGCCCCTGTTGTTACAGAACGCTTACGGCCGGGCGATCTTATCACCACCGCCACGGAACCGCTTTGACGTGCTCTATTTAAGAAGCTCGAGCCCATCCGAGCACTCGGGCAGCATCACACCATCCTCCTAGTGCCCCTGCTGCCGCCAATTGAGGGGAAGAGGCCGCTTCACCAACTCCGCCGTTCGCCACCGCCACCTCCCAGCTCCGCTCGGCACAACCAAAGCCTCCGCCCTCCCAACGCCACCAAACGACTCCACTCTTCTGCGGTGCCACCTGCACTTCACCGCGACGGAGAGCCACCATAACCGCAAACTCACTTCGCTCCCGAAACCACCGCCGCTGAAGCTCGTCGACGGCTAATCCTCCACCTCCGACAACCCCGCAACCACCGGAAGGATCGCCCTAGATCCGCGGATCCATCCTCGCCTCAGCCTCCCACAAGGACTCACTGCTCACGGGCGACGGTCGCGAGTCCCGCCTTCGCCGGGACAAACGAAGAAGAGGGGAGGTGGACAGTTGAATCCCTGACCATGGGCACAGCGGGCCCATCGCTGCAAGGACTCACGCATCATTCCATGCTGGAGTAAGTGGAAGCGTAAACCTAAAATACGCTTTTGACGGTAATGTGTTTTATTGAAACGCTTTTCTATTTCTTTTAAATAACAGCTTTGACTAAACTTTAACGGCTGTAACTTTTAAATAAAACTCTAATGAGTTGATTCTTTTCCTACCACTCAAAAATATTGTCTAGTTTATTTTAAGATTTATTTCAAAAAATTCAGACAACTTTTTTTTGCTGTTTTGAAAATGTGTGTTAATACAAATATTTTTCAATTCAGATTTTGAAGAGAGGGGAGAAAACTTTCAAAAGCTTTGGAGAGCACCTCACCCCTCCACAACTTGAAGGCAAGCATTCTGAACCCCGGCATAAGAATTTTGATGTGTTATTCAACATGTCTATAACACCACCCCATTTCGAAGAGCTCGTTATTTCGTGTGATATGATCATTTGCACGGATGCATGTTAGTGATTTCCATGCTGTTGGAAATGAACACACTTGTGTTGGTGATCATCCTCATGTGCCTTGCATGCATACCGGGAAGGTGTCTGGAAAAGCCTCTGCCTTGGGTAGGCGTGAGCTTGTCACCGGCCTCCGCCGGGACGGTTATGTACGGTATGGCATAGTAAGGTATAATGAGTATTGATGTGTTGGTTGAAATACTTTGTTATATATGTCATGCAGGGACGTTATAAACCTCCCGAGTCTAATTCCCAGAGCGAGTCTTATTCCAAGAACTCCCATACTTGTTCAGTACTACCACTTGTCCCTGCCATACGTGGGGTACGGTTCACTCAGTTGTCAACCCTTTCAAGCACACACCGCATGTAGAGGCCATGGTGGAAGATATCGGTTGA
>JAHIAM010000473.1:0-32425 GCA_021605205.1 Aegilops longissima
TGATTTTGAATCACTTGAGATATGAAAATCATACCACATGGGCAAGATGATTGAAAGCCTCGTTTTCAATAAAATGGAACAAAAAGCAACTTGTTGGAAGTAATACATTATGATGTGTGCAGTCCAATGAGTCTTTGAGGCACTTGATGGATATCGTTATGTTCTTACTTCACGGATGATTTGAGTAGATCTTGAGTATATTTACTTGATGAAACACAAGTCTGAATTATTGAATGGTTCAAGTAATTTCGAGTGAAGTTGAAGATCATCGTGACAAGAGGATAAAATGTCCATGATATGATCATAGAGATGAGTATCTGAGTTACGAGCTTTGGCACGCAATTAAGACATTGTGGAAATTGTTTCACAATAAATACCGCCTGGAACACCATAGTGTGATGGTGTGTCCAAACATCATAGTTGCACCCTATTGGATATGATGCGTACCATGATGTCTCTTATCGAATTACCACTATCGTTCATGGGTTAGGCATTAGAGACAACCGCACTCACTTTAATAGGGCACCACGTAATTCCGTTGAGACGACACCGTTTGAACTATGGTTTGGAGAAACCTAATTTGTCATTTCTTAAAAGTTTGGGGCTGCGACGCTTATGTGAAAAAGTTTCAGGTTGATAAGCTCGAACCCAAAGCGGACAAATGCATCTTCATAGGACACCCAAAACAGTTGGGTATACCTCCAATCTCAGTTCCGGAAGCAAAAAGGATTGTTTCTAGAATTAGGTCCTTTCCCGAGGAAAAGTTTCTCTCGAAAGAATTGAGTGGGAGGATGGTGGAGACTTGATGAGGTTATTGAACCATCACTTCAACAAGTGTGTAGCAGGGCACAGGAAGTTGTTCCTGTGGCGCCTACACCAATTGAAGTAGAAGCTTATGATAGTGATCATGAAGTTTTGGATCAAGTCACTACCATACCTCGTAGGGTGACAAGGATGCGTACTACTTCAGAGTGGTACAATAATCCTGTCTTGAAGGTCATGTTGCTAGACAACAATGAACCTACGAGCTATGGAGAAGCGATGGTGGGCCCAAATTCCGACAAATGGTTAGAAGCCATGAAATCCGAGATAGGATCCATGTATCAGAACAAAGCGTGGACTTTGGTGGACTTGCCCGATGATCGGCAAGCCATTGAGATAAATGGATCTTTGAGAAGAAGACGGATGTGGACGGTAATGTCACCGTCTATGAAGCTCGACTTGTGGCGAAGAGTTTTTCACAAGTTCAAGGAGTTGACTACGATGAGATTTTCTCATCCGTAGCGATGCTTAAGTCCGTCGGAATCATGTTAGCATTAGCTGCATTTATGAAATCTGGCAGATGGATGTCAAAATGAGTTTCCTTACCAGTTTTCATAAGGAAAGGTTGTATGTGATACAATCAGAAAGGTGTTGTCGATCCTAAGGATGCTAAAAGGTATGCTAGCTCCAGCGATCCTTCCATGGACTGGAGTAAGCATCTCGGAGTTGGAATATGCACTTTGATAAGATGATCAAAGATTTTGGGTTTATACAAAGTTTATGAGAAACATGTATTTCCAAAGGAGTGGGAGCACTATAGAATTTCTGATGAGTATATGTTGTTGACATATTGTTGATCAGAAATGATGTAGAATTTCTGGAAAGCATATAGGGTTATTTGAAAGGTGTTTTTCAATAGAAAACCTGGATTAAGCTACTTGAACATTGAGCATCAAGATCTATGAGGATAGATAAAAAACGCTTAATATTACTTTCAAATGAGCATATACCTTGACATGATCTTGAAGGTGTTCAAGATGGATCAGTCAAAGAAGGAGTTCTTGCCTGAGATGTAAGGTACGAAGTTAAGACTTAAAGCTCGACCATGGCAGAATAGAGAGAAAGGACAAAGGTCGTCCCCTATGCTTCAGACATAGGCTCTATAGTATGCTATGTTGTGTATCGCACCGGAAGTGTGCCTTGCCATGAGTCAGTCAAGGGGTACAAGAATGATCCAGGAATGGATCATTGGACAGCGGTCAAAAATTGTCCTTGGAGTAAATAAGGACATGTTTCTCGATTATGGAGGTGATAAAGAGTTCGACGTAAAGGGTTACGTCGATGCAAGCTTTAACACCTATCCGAGTGACTCTGAGTAGCAAACCGGATACGTATAGTGGAGCAACCATTTGAAATAGCTCCAAGTGGAGCGTGGAAGCAGCATTTACAATATGACCTAGAGATTTGCGAAGTGCATACGGATCTAAATGTTGCAGACCCGTGGACTAAAACCTCTCTCACAAGCAAAACATGATCAAACCCCAGAACTCATTGAGTCTTAATCACATGATGATGTGAACTAGTTTAGTGACACTAGTAAACTCTTTGGATGTTGGTCACATGGCAATGTGACCTGTGAGTGTTAATCACATGGCGATGTGAACTAGATTATTGACTCTAGTGCAAGTGGGAGACTGTTGGAAATATGCCCTAGAGACAATAATAAATTAGTTATTATTATATTTCCTTGTTCATGATAATCATTTAATATCCATGCTATAATTGTATTGATAGGAAACTCAGATACATGTGTGGGTACATAGACAACACCATGTCCCTAGTAAGCCTCTAGTTGACTAGCTCATTGATCAATAGATGGTTACAATTTCCTGACCATGGACATTGGATGTCGTTGATAATGGGATCACATCATTAGCAGAATGATGTGATGGACAAGACCCAATCCTAAGCCTAGCACAAAGATCGTGTAGTTAGTATGCTAAAGCTTTTCTAATGTCAAGTATCTTTTCCTTAGACCATGAGATTGTGCAACTCCCGGATACCGTAGGAATGCTTTGGGTGTACCAAACGTCACAACGAATCGGGTGGCTATAAAGGTGCACTACAGGTATCTCCGAAAGTGTTTGTTGGGTTGGCACGAATCGAGGCTGGATTTGTCACTCCGTGTGAGGGAGAGGTATCTCTGGGCCCACTCGGTAGGACATCATCATAATGTGCACAATGTGACCAAGAGGTTGATCACGGGATGATGTGTTACAGAACGAGTAAAGAGACTTGCCGGTCATGTCTGCATGGCATACCGACGATCGAATCTCGGGCAAGTACAATACCTCTAGACAAGGGGAATTGTATACGGGATCGATTGAGTCCTTGACATCGTGGTTCATCCGATGAGATCATCGTGGAACATGTGGGAGCCAACATGGGTATCCAGATCCGCTGTTGGTTATTGACCGGAGAACGTCTCGGTCATGTCGCATGGTTCCCGAACCCGTAGGGTCTACACACTTAAGGTTCGATGGCGCTAGGGTTATAAAGGAAGTTTGTATGTGGTTACTGAATGTTGTTGAGTCCGGATGATATCCCGGACGTCACGAGGAGTTCCGGAATGGTCCGGAGGTAACGATTTATATATGGAAAGTTGTTGTTCGGGTTCCGGGAAAAGTTCGTTTTTTTCGGTATTGTACCGGGAAGCTTCCAGAAGGTTCCGGAGGGGTCCGGAGGTCCGGAGATTGTTCCACCACGTCCAATACAGCAGCATGGGCTGTAGGGGGCGCCCTAGCCTTAATGGGCCAGGGGCACCAACCCCCCCAAGGCCCATGCGCATATAGAGGGGAAACTCTAAGGGGAAGGGCCTCCACTTGACTTGGGAGGCACTCCTCCCCCCTTGGCCGCCGCCCCCAACCCTAGATGAGATCTAGGGGGGCCGGCCCCCTCTCCCCCCACCTAGAAATAGTGGAGGGGTGGGATGGCAGCTGCACCCCAAGTTCTGGCACAGCCCTCCCCCTCTCCCAAGTACTCCTCCTCTCCCGCGGTGCTTGGCGAAGCCCTGCAGGATTGCCACGCTCCTCCATCACCACCACGCCGTTGTGCTGCTGCTGGATGGAGTCTTCCTCAACCTCTCCCTCTCTCCTTGCTAGATCAGGGCACGGGAGACGTCACCGGGTTGTACGTGTGTTGAACGCGGAGGTGCCGTCCGTTCGGCACTAGGATCTCCGGTGATTTGAATCACGACGAGTACGATTCCTTCAACCCCGTTCACTTGAACGCTTCCGCTTAGCCATCTACAAGGGTATGTAGATGCACTCCTCTCTCTCTCTCTCGTTGCTAGTTTCTCCTTAGATAGATCTTGGTGACACGTAGGAAAATTTTGAATTTCTGCTACGTTCCCCAACAACATGCATGCCCTAATGACTGCATCCTCTACCGCGGTGCATACAAGGATCTGAACGCATGCCCGGTATGCGGTGCATTGCGGTATAAGATCAGACGAGATGACCCTGGTGATATTGACGGCGAGCCTCCTAGAAAGAGGGTTCCTGCGAAGGTGATGTGGTATGCTCCTATAATACCATGGTTGGAACGTCTGTTCAGAAACGGAGAGCATGCCAAGTTGATGCGATGGCACAGTGAGGACCATAAGAAAGGCGGAAGTTGAGAGCACCCGGCGACGGGTCGCATGGAGAAAAATCGAGAGAAAGTACTATGATGATTTTGCAAAGGACCCAAGGAGCGTATGGTTTGCTTTAAGCGCGGATGACATTAATCCTTTCGGGAGCAGAGCAGCAATCACAGCACTGGCCCGTGACTCTATGTATGTATAACCTTCCTCCTTGGATGTGCATGAAACGGAAGTTCATTATGATGCCAGTTCTCATCCAAGGCCCTAAGCAACCCGGCAACGACATTGATGTGTACCTAAGGCCATTAGTTGAAGAACTTTTACAGCTGTGGAATGGAAATGGTGTACGTACGTGGGATGAGCACAAACAGGAGGAATTTGACCTAAAGGCGTTGCTGTTCGTGACCATCAACGATTGGCCCGCTCTCAGTAACCTTTCATGACAGACAAACAAGGGATACCACGCATGCACGCACTGTTTACTTGACACCGATATTATATACAGGAAGCTGCAGGAAGAATGTGTACAGGCCATCGTCGATTTCTTCCGACCAACCATCAATGTCGAAAGAAAGGCAAGCATTTCAAAGGCGAGGCAGATCACCGGAAGAAGCCCACCATGCGTACCGGTGATCACGTACTTGCTATGGTCAATGATTTACACGTAATCTTTGGAAAGGGTCCTGGCGGACTAGCTGTTCCGAGTGACGCTGGGGGACACGCACCCATGTGGAAGAAGAAATCTATATTTTGGGACCTACCCTACTAGAAAGACCTAGAGGTCCGCTCTTCGATCGACGTGATGCACGTGACGAAGAACCTTTGCGTGAACCTGCTAGGCTTCTTGGGCGTGTATGGGAAGACAAAAGATACAGCTGAGGCACGGGAGGACCTGCAACGTTTGCACGAAAAAGACGGCATGCCTCCATAGCAGTATGAAGGTCCTGCCAGCTATGCTCTTACCAAAGAAGAGAAGGAAATCTTCTTTGAATGCCTGCTTAGTATGAAGGTCCCGACTGGCTTATCGTCGAATATAAAGTTAATAATAAATATGGCTGAGAAAAAGTTTCAGAACCTAAAGTCTCATGACTGCCACGTGATTATGACGCAACTGCTTCCGGTTGCATTGAGGGGGCTTCTACCGAAAACGTCCGATTAGCCATTGTGAAGCTATGTGCATTCCTCAATGCAATCTCTCAGAAGGTGATCGATCCAGAAATCATACCAAGGCTAAGGAGTGATGTGGTGCAATGTATTGTCAGTTTCGAGCTGGTGTTCCCACCATCCTTCTTCAATATCATGACGCACGTCCTAGTTCATCTAGTTGACGAGATTGTCATTCCGGGCCCCGTATTTCTACACAATATGTACCCCTTTGAGAGGTTCATGGGAGTCCTAAAGAAATATGTCCGTAACAGCGCTAGGCCAGAAGGAAGCATCTCCATGGGCCATCGAACAGAGGATGTCATCGGGTTTTGTGTTGACTTTATTCCTGGCCTTAAGAAAATAGGTCTCCCTAAATCGCGGTATGAGGGGAGACTGACTGGAAAAGGCACGCTTGGAAGGGACTCAATAATATGCAGGGACGGATATTCTTGGTCTCAAGCACACTACACAGTTCTACAAAACTCTATCTTGGTGACCCCGTATGTCGATGAACACAAGAACAGTCTGCGCTCCAAACACCCGGAGCAGTGCGAGGACTGGATTACATGTGAACACATCAGGACTTTCAGCAGTTGGTTGGAAACTCGTCTCAGAGGTGACAAGACTGTTTGGATGAGCTGTACTTGTTGTCGAGGGGACCATCTTTGACTGTTATGATTTGGAAAGGATACGAGATAAATGGAAATACATTTTACATGATTGACCAAGATCAAAAGAGCACTAACCAAAACAGCGGTGTCCGCTTTGATGCAACAACCGAGAGGGGAAAGGACACATATTATGGTTACATAGTGGAGATATGGGAACTTGACTATGGACATGATTTTAAAGTCCCTTTGTTTAAGTGCAAATGGGTCAATCTGCCAGGAGGCGAGGTACAGGTAGACCCACAGTACGGAATGACAACAGCGGATCTGAAAAATCTTGGGTACACTGACGAACCGTTCGTCCTAGCCAATGATGTGGCACAGGTTATCTATGTGAAGGACATGTCTACCAGACCAAGAAAAAGAAAAGATAAGGAAGCGAATACTTCATAAGATGAGCCAAAGCGCCACATAGTTCTTTCAGAAAAAAGGGACATCGTGGGAGTGGAGGGCAAGACATACATGTCTGAAGATTATGAAAAGTTTCATGAAATTCCTCCCTTCAAAGTCAAGGCTGACCCCACATCCGATAAGCGATGAAGATTATCCGATGAAGATTATCCATGAAGTTCCGCAACTATTATGATGATACCATGCCAATAAGCAAATGATACATTGTCCGTTTTGTAAGCACATGCTAAAAGTGAAGACTTTCTTTTCAGAGTTCATTTGAAATGCTTTAATATTATGATGATACCATGCCAACTTTCACCAAGAACACTCTCAAGAGGGCAGCCAGTATGATACCATTGTCCGTTTTGTACATGCACATGCTATGTGGGTGAATTTATGATACCATGCCAACTTTCAACATAGTGAATTTTCATAGAAATTTATTATGAATTTAGGTTGAGTTCATTTTTTAGTAAAGTTAATCACAAACTTGTGATTCACACAAATTCAAAGAATTCAAATTTTAACTATTTAAATTTGAAAACTAATGGCACTAACAGAAAGTTTATAACTTTTCTAAAACTAATGGCACTAACAGAAAGTTTATAATTTTGCTGACTTAAAAGCAAAAAGAATTAAAAAATAAAGCAAAAAACAAAAGAAAATAAATAATGCAAAAAACAAAACAAACAATGGAAACAAAATAAAAATAGCAACAATAAGTATTTAGTTGTAAGTAGAAACAAAATAAAATAAATAAAGCAACAAATAAAACAAACAAAAAAAAAAAAAAGTGTTTTCAAATTTGAAAACTAATGGCACTAACAGAAAGTTTATAATTTTTCTAAAACTAAAAGCAAAAAAGAATTAAAAATAAAGCAAAAACAAAAGAGAATAAATAATGCAGAAAAAAAACAAAAAACTGTAAAAAAATAAAAATAGCAACAATAAGTATTTTGATGTAAGTAGAAACAAAATAAAATAAATAAAGCAAGAAAGAAAACAAAAAAACAAAAAAAGTGTTTTCAAATTTGAAAACTAATGGCACTAACAGAAAGTTTACAATTTTTCTAAAACTAAAAGCAAAAAGAATTAAAAAATAAAGCAAAAACAAAAGAAAATAAATAATGCAGAAAACAAAACAAAAAAACAAAAAAGTGCCTCCAACTGGGCCCCCACGGCCTGAATACGACTAGAAACCCTAACATGGGCCAGGATTCAGGCCCGTAGGAGGCCCAGTAGGCCCATCAGGCATAGCAGTCACAATTAGGCCCGTAAGCCTGCAATGGAGAGGAGCTCGAGAGGGGTGCGAAGTGGGGCTTATAAACCACTTCGCGCCCCTCTCAACTAACGAGGTGGGACTAAACTCCCACCACCACCCCGCTATACAAGGCCTTTGGTCCCGGTTGGTGGCACCAACCGGGACTAAGCAGCATTAGTCGGTTCGTGGCACCAACGGGACCACGTTATTTGCTAGTCGGTTGGTGCCACCAACCGGGACCAAAAGCCGCCGCTTCCCGCCATTTGGGCTGCTGAAAAGAGGCCTTTGGTCCCGGTTGGTGGCACCAACCGTGACTAAAGGGTGCATTAGTCCCGGTTGGTGCCACCAACCGGGACTAAAGGGTTTACTATATAAGCAGCACTTTGCAGTTTTCGACCAAATCACCCACTTCTCCCCGCGCCCTGCTCCTCCTCTCGCCTCCGACGCCCTGCTCCACCTTGCCATCGCCCCGCCACCACCTTGCCATCGCCGCCGCCGCCGCCACCGTCGTCAGGCTGCTCGCATTCGCCATCGCCGCCGCCCCTGTGAGCACAGCCTGCTCCTGCCTGCCCTCCCATCCGCGCCCCTGTCATGCCATGCCGCCGCCGCCGCCCTGCCTCTTGGCGCCGCCGTCGCCGCCCCCATCCTGCATGGCCACCATGCACTGACACCCCTGCCCTGCGCTCGCGCCGCCGCCGCCCTGCCCTTACATTTATATGTCCTTTTTAGATTTTTGTTTTTGAATTTTTTTAAAATTATATATGTATGTATATATATCTGTATATATATATGTTCATGTATATATGCAAAGATATATTTTAGAAAAATAGTATTTTTTCTGTTCATAGATTTTTTGGTCATATTAATTATTGTAAATATGCAAATGTTTGTATATTCATATGAACAATGAATAAGGCAAAACCTTTACTTTTTTGAACATTAGGCAAAACCTTTACTTGTAAAATTTATATTTGAACATTATTTTAAAAAAACAAGCAATACTACTTCATGTATTTTTAAGAAGGAAGAAGAAGAAAAAGAATGAGAGGAAAAAGGAAATAAGAAGAGGAAGAAGAGGAGAAATAAATAAGAAGAAGAAAAAAGAAGAAAAGGAAGAGGAGAAGAAGAAAAATATAAAAAATTTCTATTTTTTCTTCTTCTCCTCTATTCCTTTCTTCTTCTCCTCCTTGAAGCTTGTGTCGAGGCCACCCCGAACACTTGAAACATTGTCTAGGCCACCCCAAATCATTGTCTAAGAAACACGTTGGGGGGTCGATATTACCCCCTCCTTGAAGCGTTCTCGAGGCCACCCCTAACCCTTGAAGCATTGTCGAGGCCATCCGAAACCCTAGAGAAGCAGCGTCGAGGCCACTAATTAATATGATTCCTTATTGTGATTAGCTAGCTAGTTCTACGTTTGCCACTAATATATCCATCTGTCATGTTTGAATAATAATTGCCATGTTGTAAATATTTGTAGAAACTATGGACACCCCCCGAGACGAAGCACAAGAAGCGTTGTTGAGGAACATAATTCCAGAAGGAAGTGATGCCGTCTGCTCGTTGAAGTTTCTCAACGACACCGATGGTCTGGAAGGACAGGGTGAAGAAGCAGCTGGCTATGATTATGATGGCTCCGGTGACCCAATGGCGGTGCAAGAAGTAGACCGTGAGGACGGCTCCGGTAATCGAACCGAGTCCGGCCAGGTATATATATTAGTTAAGCCTGTGCTGACTAGCTAATTGATGCATTCATTGTTTTGGTATGTACACATATTAATTAACTCTCGTCTTTGTTCTTTTTTCTAGCCCTCCGGATCGAGCACAACTTCGGTAAAGAGACGAGGCCTGAAGAAAAATTTGAGCTCGGATGAAAGGTTGGAGATCATAGAAATCGCGCGCGACGGCCAACCGATTGAACCCATCCGGACAAAGAAAGCATTTGTTGCTCAGTGCGGGGTTCTGGTTAGGGACAAGATCCCGATCAGCATCCACCAATGGTATAAGCCTAAGAACGAAGACCCTGAGGTGTCTTATGTCAATGATATGCAGAAAAATGATCTTTGGACTGAGCTGAAGTCAAATTTCACCCTACCGCCAGAGGATGATCCGGAGAAGCCAGTTAAAGAGCAATTAATCAAGTCTTTTGCTCTTACGATGATGGCAGACCTATTCAGGAGGTGGAAGAAAGACCTGAATAGGTTTGTCGATAGAAAAGAGACACCAGAATTCAAGGGCAAATATGAGAAGAACAGAGATGACTGGCCCGCATTTGTGGCCCACAAGACATCGAAAAAGAGTAAAAAGATGTCGGCGACAAACAAGCAAAATGCTGCGAAGAAGAAGCTTCACCATCTTACGGGGTCAGGTGGCTACCTCGTAGCCCGGCCTAAGTGGGCCAAGGCTGAGAATGATCTGCTTGATAAAGGGATCGAACCAGAGACAATGAACTAGCCACACCGTTGCCGGACTTGGTTCTTCGGGGCTGTCGAAACCTTGGACCCTGTATCAAGGAAGTGCATTTGGACGGACGATCAATTGGACATACAAGTCAAGAGGCTTCAGCAATATATTGAAGCAGCGCAACAAGGGACGTTCGTTCCAGACAGAGAGAACGACGAGCTCACAATGGCCCTCGGGAATCTTGAGCACCCTGGACGGACACGAGACATGCCAGGCTCCGTTTCGTGGAAGGTTGAGTTTCCGGACGCAGGCGGTTACAAATGCCAGGAGAGGAGGAAGAAAGTGCAGCAGACCGAACTGCAGGCGCTGCATGCAATACAAGCGATAGAGGAACGCGAAGCAAATCGCAGCAAACGACCTGCCGAAGCTTCCCACGAAGCTACCCCGCCATCTCAGCGGAGAAGCAGCGTGGCTTCCATTGAGCTGCTTGAGCCGGAGCATGCCTTGACGGCTCCTGCCAGCTATCCCGTGGATGCTATCACGGAGTCTCAAAATTGCCACCTTATGACGGAATGGATGAATTTGAAGGTCAAGGCGGCTGTTGGCTCTGTTTATCCTACTGAATCCGGCGCAACTTTTCACTGCCGGCCGATTCCACAAGGATATGCTAGGGTGATGGTGGATGAAATAACGGAGGGATTTGAGGACCTCCGGCTTGACCACCCTACCGGTGAAGGGGAGACTCGGCTGGGTTCTGCTCTGAAGACTCCACGCCTATGGCGGAAGGATCTCATCAACCTTCCGAACTGGACGCCTCCGCCTCCTCCTCCTCCTCCGGCGAGTCAGGGCACTCCGCCCCTCCACCGCCTCCTCCTCCGTGAGTGACGATCAGGGCACTCGGCCGGCTCCTTCTCCGCGCGTGGCGGCACTCCGCCTCCTTCTCCGCTTCTATTTGGCGGCCTTGAGCAGCCAGCTGATGTCAACTACACAACCTTCTTCTTGTAGACGTTGTTGGGCCTGCAAGTGCACATGGTTGTAGGACAGTAGCAAATTTCCCTCAAGTGGATGACCTAAGGTTTATCAATCTGCAGGAGGCGTAGGATGAAGATGGTCTCTCTCAAACAACCCTGCAACCAAATAACAAAAAGTCTCTTGTGTCCCCAACACACACAATACAATGGTAAATTGTATAGGTGCACTAGTTCGGCGAAGAGATGGTGATACAAGTGCAATATGGATAGTAAATATAGGTTGTTGTAATCTGAAATTATAAAAACAGCAAGGTAACTAACGATAAAAGTGAGCGTAAACGATATTGCAATAATAGGAAACAAGGCCTAGGGTTCATACTTTCACTAGTGCAAGTTCTCTCAACAATAATAACATAGATAGATCATATAACAAGCCCTCAACATGCAACAAAGAGTCACTCCAAAGCCACTAATAGCGAAGAACAAACGTAGAGATTATGGTAGGGTACGAAACCACCTCAAAGTTATCCTTTCTGTTCTATCTATTCAAGAGTTCGTAGTAAGATAACATAAAGCTATTCTTTCCGCTCAATCCATCATAGAGTTCATACTACAATAACACCTTAAGACACAAATCAACCAAAACCCTAATGTCACCTAGATACTCCATTGTCACCTCAAGTATCTGTGGGCATGATTATACGATATGCGTCACACAATCTCAGATTCATTCAACCAACATAAAAGTACTTCAAAGAGTGCCCCAAAGCTACTACCGGAGAGTCAAGAACGTGTGCCCACCCCTATGCATAGGTTCCCAATGTCACGAAACCCACAAGTTGATCACCAAAACATACATCAAGTGGCACATGATATCCCATTGTCACCACAGATAATCACGGCAAGACATACATCAAGTGTTCTCATGAAAGACTCAATCCGATAAGATAACTTCAAAGGGGAAACTCAATTCATCACAAGAGAGTAGAGGGGGAGAAACATCATAAGATCCAACTACAATAGCAAAGCTCGGGATACATCAAGATCGTGCCATAGAGAACACGAGAGAACACGAGAGAGAGAGAGAGAGAGAGAGAGAGAGAGAGATCAAACACATAGCTACTGGTACATACCCTCAGCCCCGAGGGTGAACTACTCCCTCCTCGTCATGGATAGCGCCGGGATGATGAAGATGGCCTCCGGTGATGGGATCCCCCTCCGGCAGGGTGCCGGAACAGGGTCCCGATTGGTTTTTGGTGGCTACAGAGGCTTGCGGCGGCGGAACTCCCGATCTAGGTTCTGTTCTGGAAGTTTTACGATACGTAGGTATATATGGGTGCAGGGGGTACGTCGGTGGAGCTACGGGGGCCCCACGAGGCAGGGGCGCGCCCCCACCCTCGTGAGCACCTCCCGTATCTCCTGACGTGCACCCCAAGTCCTTCAGGTGGCTTTCCTTCCAAAAATAACTTCTCCAGTTGATTTTGTTCCGTTTTGCTCCGTCTGATATTCCTTTTCCTCGAAACACTGAAATAGGCATAAAACATCAAATCTGGGCTGGGCCTCCGGTTAATAGGTTAGTCCCAAAAATAATATAAAAGTGGATAGTAAAGCCTAATATTGCCTAAAACAGATAATAAAATAGCATGAATGCTTCATAAATTATAGATACGTTGGAGACGTATCAGCATCCCGAAGCTTAATTCCTACTCGTCCTCGAGTAGGTAAATGATAAAAGAAAGAATTTATGAAGTGTGAATGCTAGAGGTGCACAAGTTTGATCAATGATAATTTCAAACACCTTTTCTAGCATGATAATATGTCATAACAGTAGTTCATCTCATAAAACATTTCACGAACTAGTAACAAGCAATTCACATGTTAAAGCAAAGACCATAAACATTCTTGAAAACTTGCAAACTTCATTCTTAGTCATAAAAACAATTGCAATTCATCTTATTTTCAGGAAGAGTCTATGTCAGAGCTTTGATTTAGCAAACTTCACATACTCAACTATCATATAGTCTCCTACAATTGCTAACACTCACGCAATACTTGTGGTTATGAAGTTTTAATCAGACACAAAGAATGATTGGGCCTTATAAGGTTGCCTCCAAACATATTCACCTTAGGGTGATGTCAACAATAATAGTTCATGCTAACGTACATCCAATTGGATATATATATCAGGATCACCCTAACACAAAGTGCTTGCCAAAGGATAAAATGAAAAAGGGAAAGGTGAAGATCACCTTGACTCTTGCATAAAGTAAAAGATAGGCCCTTCGCAGAGGGAAGCAGGGATTTCCAGAGGTGCCAAAGCTCGATTTTGAAATAGAGATAAGTAATTTTGAGAGGTATGATCTCATTGTCAACATAACAACCAAGAGTTCCCAATATCTTCCATACTACATACATTATAGGAGGTTCCCAAACAGAATGGTAAAAGTTTATACTCCCCCAACCACCAACAAGCATCAATCCATGGCTTGCTCGAAACAACGAGTGCCTCCAACTAACATCAAACCTGGGGGAGTTTTGTTTAATTATTTTGATTTGCTTTGATCTTTTTGGATCATGGGACTGGGCATCCCGGTTACCGCCACTTTCTCGTGAATGAGGAGCGGAGTCCACTCCTCTTGAGAATAACCCACCTAGCATGGAAGACACTGACAGCCCATAGTTGCTACATGAGCAATTTGGGCACACAAAACAGATTATAATTTGAAGGTTTAGAGTTTGGCACATGCAAATTTACTTGGAACGGCAGGTAAATACCGCATATAGGTAGGTATGGTGGACACTCATGGCAAAAACTGGGTTTAAGGATAATGGATGCACAAGCAGTATTCCCGCTTAGTACAGATATTTAGGCTAGCAAGGGGAGAAATGCAAGCTCAACATGTTTGAATGATCCATGACAATATACTTTAACTGAGATGCGAGAAAACATAACTCATTACGTTGTCTTCCTTGTCCAACATCAACTCTTTAGCATATCATACTTAATGAGTGCTCACAATTATAAAAGGTGTCTATTATAATATATTTATATGTGAAATCTCTCTTCCTTCAATATTCTTTCATGAATTGTTCAAATGACTAATACAATGCTTGCTAACCGTCAATAAATTTACAACCTCTACTTCTTAGATGTGAAGTCATTACTCCCCAAGGGATAAGCAAATGAAACATATATAATTTCAGATTTATGACATTCAATTCATTCAACCATTTACTCATAGGATATAAGTGAAGCACAAGAGTAAATGACAAACTACTCCAAAAAGATATAAGTGAAGATCAATGAGTAGCTAAATAATTATGCAACTATGTGAAGACTCTCTCATTTAAGAATTTCTGATCTTGGTATTGTATTCAAGCAGCAAGAAAAACAAAATAAAATTACATTGCAAGGATAGCACAATTCATGTGAAGAAGCAAAAACTTAGGTTCAACCGATACTAACCGATAGTTGTTGGAGAAGAAAGGTGGGATGCCTACCGGGGCATCCCCAAGCTTAGATGCTTGAGACTTCTTGAAATATTATCTTGGGGTGCCATGGGCATACCCAAGATTAAGCTTTTGTGTCTCCTTAATTCCTTTCATGTCACAGTTTCTCTTTTTATCAAAAGCTTCATTCACAACAAACTCAACAAGAACTCGTGAGATATGTTAGTATAAACCAATGCAAAACCTTATCATTTTCTACTGTAACAAATCACTAACATTATTATTCAACATTGAATACTAAATGCCTCTGTATATTTAATACTCCTATCCTCAAATAGAATCATTAAACAAGCAAACATATGCAAACAATGCAACCATAACAACAATCTGCCAAAACAGTACAGTCTGTAAAGAATGCAAGAGTATCAATACTTCCCTGACTCCAAACATTATGAACTAAAATTCCCACTGTAATAAATTTATCAGAGCTTAATATGCAAAAATATTCAACGTTATACCACTCTCTGAATTTTCTAGGGAATTTTTGCAACAGCGGTAAACTTTCTGTTTTCAAACAGCAACATGCATATTAGATAAATAAGCATGGCAAAGGCTATCCTTGACTTTTTTATTGAAACTAAAGATGCAAAACATTAATATAATTAACATCAATCAAATACTAACAAGATAAAATGATGCTCCAAGCAAAACACATATCATGTGGTGAATAAAAATATAGCTCCAAGTAAAGTTACCGATGAACGAAGACGAAGGAGGGGATGCCTTCCGGGGCATCCCCAAGCTTAGGCTCTTGGTTATCCTTGAATATTACCTTGGGGTGCCTTGGGCATCCCAAAATTTAGGCTCTTACCACTCCTTATTCCATAGTCCATCGAATCTTTACCCAAAACTTGAAAACTTCACAACACAAAACTTAAGAGAAAACTCGTGAGCTCGTTAGCGAAAAAAACAAAACACCACTTCAAGGTACTTTAATGAACTCATTATTTATTTATATTGGTGTTAAACCTACATTATTCCAACTTCTCTATGGTTTATAAACAATTTACTAGCCATAGATTCATCAAAATAAGCAAACAACACACGAAAAACAGAATCTGTCAAAAACAGAACAGTCTGTAGTAATCTGTAAATAACACAAACTTATGGAACTACAAAAATTCTGAAATAAACTGTTGGACCTGAGGAATTTGTCTAGTAATCATCTGCAAAAAGAATCAACTAAATAGCACTCTCCAGTAAAAAGTTCTAGCTAATCTCGTGAGCGCTAAATTTTCTGTTTTTTACAGCAAGATCACATAAACTTCACCCAAGTCTTCCCAAAGGTTCTACTTGGCACTTTATTGAAACAAAAGCTATAAAACATGATTACCACAGTATCATAATCATGTGGACACACAAAAAACAGTAAGGGTAAATATTGGGTTGTCTCCCAACAAGAGCTTTTCTTTAATGCCTTTCTAGCTAGGCAAGATGATGACAATGATGCTCACATAAAAGATAAGAATTGAAACATAACAGGAGCATGATGAAGAATATGACTAGCACATTTAAGTCTAACCCTCTTCCTATGCATATGGATTTTGTGAGCAAACAACTTAGGTAAACAATAATCAACAAGCATAGGAAGGTAAAACAAGCATAACTTCAAGATTTTCAACACATAGAGAGGAAACTTGACATTATTGTAATTCCTACAAGCATATATTCCTCCCTCATAATAATTTTCAGTAGCATCATGAATGAATTCAACAATATAACCAGCACCTAAAGCATTCTTTTCATGATCTATAAGCATAAAAAAATTTATTACTCTCCACATAAGCAAATCTATTCTCATCAATGGTAGTGGGAGCAAACTCAACAAAATAACTATCATGTGATTGGAAATTAAGATCAAGATGACAAGTTTCATGGTTATAATTATTCTTTAAAGCATACGTTTCATCACAATAGTCATCATAGATAGGAGGCATGCTTTCATCGTAGTAAATTTGCTCATCAAAGCTTGGGGGACAAAAAATATCATCTTCATCAAACATAGCTTCCCCAAGCTTGTGGCTTTGCATATCATTAGCATCACGGATATTCAAGGAATTCATACTAACAACATTGCAATCATGCTCATCATTCACATATTTTATGCCAAGAATTCTATGTAATTCTTCTTCTAGTACTTGAGAACAATTTTCCTTTCCATCATACTCACGAAAGATATTAAAAAGATGAAGCGTATGAGACAAACTCAACTCCATTTTTTGTAGTTTTCTTTTATAAACTAAACTAGTGATAAAACAAGAAACAAAAAGATTCGATTGCAAGATCTAAAGATATACCTTCAAGCGCTAACCTCCCCGGCAACGGCGCCAGAAAAGAGCTTGATGTCTACTACACAACCTTTTTCTTGTAGACGTTGTTGGGCCTGCAAGTGCACAGGTTTGTAGGACAATAGCAAATTTCCCTCAAGTGGATGACCTAAGGTTTATCAATCCTAGGAGGCGTAGGATGAAGATGGTATCTCTCAAACAACCCTGCAACCAAATAACAAAAAGTCTCTTGTGTCCCCAACACACCCAATACAATGGTAAATTGTATAGGTGCACTAGTTCGGCGAAAAGATGGTGATACAAGTGCAATATGGATAGTAGATATAGGTTTTTGTAATCTGAAATTATAAAAACAGCAAGGTAACTAATGATAAAGTGAGCGTAAACGGTATTGCAATGATAGGAAACAAGGCCTAGGGTTCATACTTTCACTAGTGCAAGTTCTCCCAACAATAATAACATAGATAGATCATATAACAAGCCCTCAACATGCAACAAAGAGTCACTCCAAAGCCACTAATAGCGGAGAACAAACGTAGAGATTATGGTAGGGTAAGAAACCACCTCAAAGTTATCCTTTCTGTTCTATCTATTCAAGAGTTCGTAGTAAAATAACATAAAGCTATTCTTTCCGCTCAATCCATCATAGAGTTCATACTAGAATAATACCTTAAGACACAAATCAACCAAAACCCTAATGTCACCTAGATACTCCATTGTCACCTCAAGTATCCGTGGGCATGATTATACGATATGCGTCACACAATCTCAGATTCATCCAACCAACATAAAAGTACTTCAAAGAGTGCCCCAAAGCTACTACCGGAGAGTCAAGAACGTGTGCCCACCCCTATGCATAGGTTCCCAATGTCACGAAACCCGCAAGTTGATCACCAAAACATACATCAAGTGGCACATGATATCCCATTGTCACCACAGATAATCACGGCAAGACATACATCAAGTGTTTTCATAAAAGACTCAATCCGATAAGATAACTTCAAAGGGGAAACTCAATTTATCACAAGAGAGTAGAGGGGGAGAAACATCATAAGATCCAACTACAATAGCAAAGCTCGGGATACATCAAGATCGTGCCATAGAGGGACACACGAGAGAACAGAGAGAGAGAGAGAGATCAAACACATAGCTCTGGTACATACCCTCAGCCCGAGGGTGAACTACTCCCTCCTCGTCATGGATAGCGCGGGATGATGAAGATGGCCTCCGGTGATGGGATCCCCCTTGGTCCCGATTGGTTTTTGGTGGCTACAGAGGCTTGCGGCGGCGGAACTCCCGATCTAGGTTCTGTTCTGGAATTTTTACGATACGTAGGTATATATGGTTGCAGGGGGTACGTCGATGGATCTACAGGGGCCCCATGAGGCAGGGGCGCGCCCAGGGGGGTGCCCCCCACCCTCGTGAGCACCTCTCGTATCTCCTGACGTGCACTCCAAGTCCTTCGGGTGGCTTTCCTTCCAAAAATAACTTCTCCAGTTGATTTCGTTCCGTTTTGACTCCGTCTGATATTCCTTTTCCTTGAAACACTGAAATAGGCATAAAACAACAAATCTAGGCTGGGCCTCTGGTTAATAGGTTAGTCCCAAAAATAATATAAAAGTGGATAGTAATGCCCAATATTGCCTAAAACAGATAATAAAATAGCATGAATGCTTCATAAATTATAGATACGTTGGAGACGTATCACCAGCCTCCTCCTTCTCCGCCTCGTCAGCAAGGGCGGAAGAGACCCGCCGCCACTCCGGCTCCTCCGGCGCGTCGTAGTCCTTCTCCTCCGCCTCGTAAGCAAGCACGAAAGAAGACAGACGCCGCAGCCGCTCCGTCTGCTCCGGCGTCTAGCAGTACAGCCAGAGGCGGGAGGCAATACAGATACGGTCCTTCTTTCAAGCCTCTAGAGAAGTTACCGTACGAGAGGACCAAGGAGGGAAACGCGAAGATCGTGCAGGCCGAAGTGGACGACTTCTTTGAAGGGTTGAAAGCAAAGAGACATCCACCTCCGGAGAAGAAGGTAGATCCGGTGAAAGCAAAGCGCACTCTCGATGCCCTGAGGAAACCGGCAAAGTCTCCTTCGAGAACCAACTATGAGCGCATTACTGAACAGACATATCTCCAAGCGGAGCGGTCGGGAAGTACTGTCAGACATCAAAGGTCAAGAGAACGAGCAGCTGCGAAAAAAATTGACCAGCTCGACGAACAAGCAAACCAATCGTGCCCCCGCTCAATGGGTCTAGCGGCGACATCGTCGCTAATGCTCCGGGGACGGTGGCCGGTTATGGCAATCTTGCAGATTACCTGCCTGACGATCAACTTCCTGATTTCATGGAGGTGGACATACACAGATACGAGTACGGGAAGCCCCTCGTCAATGATGAAAAATCTCTAAGAACGATGATGCGAAGATTCCATAATTGGTACATGAAAACCTGCAGAGAGTATGGGGGGACGAATACTTTGTATCTGAACATTAAAGAGGAGCACGACCTTGTTGAAACTGATCTGTTGCCTGTTCCATTTGAGGAGTTCTTCGAGTTCTTCAATCAAAAGGCCCTCGATAAATTAACGGTCTTTTGCTACTGTTTGTAAGTACTATTTCTGTCATTAATTAAGTCTCTATATATCTCGGCTCTTTCATTGCATGTATTTATAATTAATTATCCTCAATATATTATGAAGATTGAAGATCGTCGAGTGCAGAAAACAAGAAATTTATGATATTGGGTTTATTAACATAAATATCATAGATGAAATTCAGGTTAAAAAGCACGCCGAAGAGGCCGAGGCCAACTTGCTGCAATAGTTGATCAAAAATCAAAACAAAGATACCATACTCTTTCCTTACAACTTCAAGTGAGTGTTACTGTTGTGTGCATATTCGGTTTCCCTTATTACTCGAGCGAGGTTATAGTAATGTAATTGATGAGTTATGCATGCGTGCGTAGCTTCCACTATGTTCTTCTGGAGATTAAGCTTGAGCGGGGACTAGTAACCGTCTTAGACTCGAGACGAAAAGATCCTGAAACCTATGCGTACATGACTAAATTGCTCAACAAGTAAGTTCAATCGATCATTATCGCACCATATCGGCAACTTTTTGTTCACTTCCTGATATCTCAAGTAATAATAATTACTTTTTGTCTTGCAGGGTTTGGAAACAGTTCACTGCAGAAGCTCGGGGACTGCCGAAGGAGCTGCGATATACATACCCGAAAGTAAGTACTACTGGCTAGCTAGTTGCGCGCATCTCCCGTTGATTTGGTAGCTATACTTTAATAAATGCCATTTATAATGCTTCATTATCAGTTTGATTGACCTCTATTTCTCGTAAAGTGCTTGTGGCTGGAAGAAGGAATAATTTATGTGGATACTACGTGTGCGAGTTCATCTACAACGTGACTTTGAAAAATAAGCGGGGCTACTCTAAAAGACAATATGAAGTGCGTAAGCAATAATATTCAAAATTTCATTTTATTACACCATCATTTATGTTGAGTTTCATTCCTATATATGTATTAGTTAACCCCCTTCTTCAAATTAGACGTGGCAGATGCGGAATGAACTACTACCACAAGATCGCATGAAAGCAATTCAAGAGGAATTGGCGGGATTCTTTCTTGACCACGTCATCAATAAAGCCGGAGAATACCATGTGGAAGTTGATTTCAAATGCTAGGGGATTGTAATTAAGAGATCTTACATATTGTATATGTATGTAGCCAGTAGCGTCGGATAGATAATACGAAAACTTGTTGTTCGACCAATCTCTCGGAGAAGGAGAGGTCGATCGATCACTTCTCTCGGTATGCATGACGAACTTCTGTACTTAATGGTTCCCTTCATTTTCTTACTAGCTAGCGTGTCGAGGGCCTCTCTATGTATAGTACGTAGCGTCGACCAAGCACAGACAAAAGAGGGACACTTCTCTCTATTAATTAGCTAGCTAACACAATATATGAAACACCTAAATTAACCCCCCCCCTTTAAAAAAAACAAAAACCCAAGCCACAGAGATGCTGACGCGTGGATGCCTTTTGGTCCCGGTTGATGCCACCAACCGGGACCAAAGGCCCTCCTGCCTGGGGTCGGCGCACAGGCCACGTGGAGGCCCATCTGTCTCGGTTATGGACTGAACCGGGACTAAAGGGCCAATGCATTAGTACCGACCCTGGAACCGGGACTAAAGGCCCTCACCAACCGGGACAATAGGCCCTTTTTCTACCAGTGGCCCAAATAAGTAAAAGGCAACGAACCCAACCCACATCCAAACAATTGTTTGTAAGCTTCTTGTCCATCTTTAGCTCTCCCAAGGCAGAATACTTCACTTTTATGGAAGTTAATATTTAACCCCGACCACTGCTCGAATAAGCATAGCACAAGTTTCATATTTCTTACTTAAGATGGTAGTATCATAGATGTACTGTAGAATGGACACTTCCCCATCCACTAGATGCGGGACGAGACCACCTACTTGGCCATTTTCTTTAGATCTTCTTATCAGAATTGTCAACATGTCCGCTACTATGTTGAACAAGATAGGTGACATTGGGTCTCCCTGTCTTAGACTCTTGTGTGTCTAGAAATAATGACTATGTCATCATTCACTTTGATCTCGAAACTGCCTTTTTGCTGAAAGAATCTACCTGCTTTCTCCAGGACTGATCGAATCCTTTCAAGAGACAAAAAGTAAACATTAAAGTAGAATGCACACGTCATCCTGCAGTCCACACAGATGATAAAATGGTCATGCTAAATGGCTTGCCCAACATGTATCCCATGCCCACAAATGACTTGCCCAACATGTATCCCATGCCCACAATATATTTGTTTCAGCAGAAGAGCCAACAAGACAAGAGATGTGTAGAAATATTATATATAGGTACCCCTGCCTTAGGATGTCAAAGTGAGTGTGATATGAATCCAGTTTTGCTTCTGTCTTTAGCTTTAGTCCATATGAAATATTGGAGGAAAACAAAAACGCGACAGCCAAAGGAGATGAAGTTAAAAGAAAAAAAAAAAACGCCGACGATGTGGCGTCTTTAGCTTCAGTCGACTCGAAGTCAGATTACCATTTTGTAGGATATCCGTCTGGTACAGAAATTGGTAGCCGTGGTGACAATACTCTGCTTTCAGTTTTACGGATGCCAAGGCAGTAACGACCACGATCACAAGAGATATGGAGTTCAAACCATTGAAACTGAAGACGACATGGAAGGAGATACCAAGGCTAGTCCACGGAAGGCCAGCCACAGTTCAAGGTTATTAAGCTTTTATTCCACTGAAAAGCTCGAGAGAGTAGGAAGCTCCTGCAGTGCACAATAACAGTAGGACAATAGCATTGTATCCTATTAGAGGAGAACAGGGCCAAAAAACACATAGAGAGTGCATGTGTGTTTTGCTTGCGTCAAATAATGTACCACTAGGTTATGGCATCATTGTCTTCAATCGACTTTGCTGAATTTTACCTGTAACTTGTTCAGATATTTGTGATGTGAATGAATTTATCTCCCAGATTTACTAGATAGTTGTGAGCATGAACACTTGTGGGTATATGAAGTATCCGCTGTTATTAATTTCAGCGGAGTGCAGCAGATGTTAACTTCTTCCTGCAGTTTGGGTCGTCTATCACGGTGCATGTTTTCCTGTGCAGCAGGTGTTAATTAGCATATGGTTGAGCAATAATACGTAGCAAGTCTTCCTCTGCAGCAAGTACTTCCTCCGTTCGGAATTACTCGTCGAAGAAATGAATGTATCTAGATGTATTTTAGTTGTAGATACATCCATTTTTGTGACAAGTAATTCCGAACGGAAGGAGTAGCTGGCAAACTGTCTGGCCGTAGAAGGAATGCCTTCTGGTGTGATGAGGTGAGTTTTGCTTGGCTGTTGTAGATTTGAACTATATGGTGATCTCTTTCATGAGCTGTTTAGAACTGACTTTGTTTCATTGGGAGTAATGCAGCAGTATAAGTTACTGACGGTGTGATTGAGATTTATGGTTTGATTACCTGTGGTCAGGCTAATTCAGGCTTCTGTTGATGGTTTGCATATATTCCTCCGTTCGGAAATACTTATCGGAGGAATGTATGTATCTAGATATATTTTAGTTTTAGATACATCCATTTTTATGCATTTATCTGACAAGTATTTCTGGACGAAGGGAGTAGAAACTAAGCAGGGGTAAATGGTTTATTTTCTCCAGGATTATTTGTGGTGTTTGTTATCTTTGCGGCCTCCTGTAGTCAGTAGTCAGTGATCTGCTTCTATAGCATTGTTTGCAATGCTCCACAAAATCCCTGTCGCGGCTGCCGTGGGAAGCTGCCGCCGGCGACCATGGCCAACGAGAGCCCTGTCTGTATGATATATATGTCTGTATTAGCAGCTAGTTAACATCAGACAGTATCCTTGTTTCTTCAATTACTGGATTTTTATACTATCTCTTATCTTAGATGACTATTCTCCATTTGTGTGGACTTTTCCACTACGTAAGAAATCCAATGTTCCCGCCACACTCATTGCTTTTTACTCGTACGTTTCCACACAATTTGGCTGCCCTATCCATGCTCTTCAAACGAACAACGGGAAAGAATTCGAAAAACATCACCATTCGCACCTTCTCTCCACTCATGGCACTATTTTTTGTCCCACATGTTCATACACTTCGCAGCAAAACGGTAAGGCTGAGCGCATCCTTCCCACCGTCAACGACTGTGTCTATACCCTTCTTTTTCACGCTCACATGCCACCCCGCTTTTGGCCTAATGACCTCGCCACCGCTACCCTCCTCATTAACCTTCGTCCATGCCGTACTCGATGGAACTATGCTCCTCACCACCTTCTCTTTGGTTCACCTCCATCCTACGATGGTCTTTGGATTTTCGGCTGTCTTTTTTGCCCTAGTATCGCCACTACCACCCCTCATAAACTTGCACCTTGCTCTTTACCTTGTGTCTTCCTTGGTTACTCGGCTAACACTAAAGGCTATCGATGCTATGATCCGGTCTCCCATCGTGTCATCACCTCCCATCATGTTTATTTGACGAACGATGTTTTCCTTTTGCACAAGAGCATGTGGTGGCTCCCTTGCCAGCGGTCGGTCCTCTCTTGACCGTCTCCTCTCGCCGTGGTGTTGTACCAGGGCCTAGTGCACCCTCAATCCCCGCCGTGTCGGCCACGATGCCGCCCTCTGCGCCTTCGCCGGCCTTACCGGTCTCGCGGGCCCTAGCCATGCCGGGCTCCTTGTTGACCACGTCGGGCGCCTAGTCAGCCCCATCAGCCTCGTGGGTCTCTTCATCGTCCTCGCCCGGCTCCTCGCTGGCTTTGTCGGGGTCGCTATCCTCCTCGCTGGTCTCGCCGCCCAGTCTGCCGCCCTCTAGAGAGGCGGTCGCGGCCATGCAGCTCGCCAACCCTGTCACTCATGCGTGCACGGCCATCCGTCGGCCGAGCCTGTGGTAATCCATGGAGAGTTCGCTTGCGTTGTTTTTATCGCGCCTCCATCACCACTTGCCTCTGCTCGTGCGACCCTTCGTGACCCAAAGTGGTTTGCAGCTATGTAGGTGTTTGATTCCCTGCAGCGCAATCACACCTGGCAGGTTGTCCCACGTCCTCGCCACGCCAACATAATCATCGGGAAGTGGGTCTTCAAGCACATGCTTCGTCCAGATGGTACACTCGATCGCTCCAAAGCGCGTTGGGTTTTTCGCCGGTTTAGGCCGAAATTGTGGCCGGCAGACCCATGCCGAACCTGGCACGCTGGGGGGCGCCCGGGGGCACCGGAGCAATCAAATCTGACGCGAAAGAAAGGCGGGCCCGCGGAGTCAGCGACCCACGCGCCTCGTCGTCTTCATCACTGTTAGAATAAATCCGAGGCATACCGTCGATCATCCGAGGACCAAGCAATCACAGGAGCACGACACCGAGATTTGTTAACGAGGTTCACCGATGTGGCTACATCCCCGGGGCTTGACTATGGGCGCTCCTCCCCGTGACACCGTCATAATACCGCACACCGGCCACCCGGGCGCCGACACATGCCGCCGGCTCCCCCTTGCGCGCCTGTGCTATTATGTTGGCATAGGTTACATCGTGTGTCTACCCCCGCTATATAAGAGAGGCCTAGGATACAAGTGTCCTACTAGGACACGACTCCATATCCTATCTAAACACAATACAACTAAAAGTCCAACTGTAACCTACCTCGCACACTATATTCGACACAACTCCAGCAAACTCCACCTTAGCGAATATACTCCACCACCCTGGATTTGTCCATGCGTCAAACTTCCATGTACATTGGACTTGAGCTTATCCCATGAGTACCGCTGCTACTCCAAAGACTCCATGCGACTCCACCTGCAACTTGTAGTCCCTTCTTTTCTTGACCACAGTCAACACTCGAACGAAATTAAGTTTCACATTACTCTAGTTTGCGCTCCCAACTTCCAGAGTATCAGTCCAACGTCATCACACACCAATCACTGACCTGCGTGAAAGTGAACAACTCACATATTGGGTGTCACACATAAGAGTTAGCTGAACTCAACATCACCACTCCTTTCTTGACCGCCTGTCTGAAACCTGAAAGAATTTCACCATTGCTTGTAGTCACCCCGAGTCAAATTCGCAGTTGTCTCACCACATGTATGACCACCAGAGCCCTGGTCCGTCTCCATGCCTCATGCGCGTCGCACGCCTCGCCGCTATTACCGCGTCGAGCCTCCACTGTCCCGGTCGAGTCCCAAGGGTCGTGAAACCACACCACTCAACCCCCACTGCAGAGTACCACCGATCATCATCGACCGATGACGAGTTTCACGCTTCCATCAGACCACTGGGCTCTAGTCCGAACTGTGTGTCACTCGCTTTTCCCACCGCTGAATAGGCTTCAACTCTCTGTGCACTTACGCCGTAGCCCCTCAATCCAGCTCCACCTTCAACATGACTCCATGGTAGATGATCAGTCCACCCCTACGCCTCATCGACTTCAAGCTCCGTGTATACATCACCTTGAATCAACCCCGCGCCATAGTCTTGTCGGCCGCACAAACCCTCGGGGCCTGTGCCACGTGTTTCCACGCCCAGAAGTCGGTCACCATCAGCATCACGCTCCTATGTCGTCGTCGCTGATCCCACCACCGTCTTCTGTACCAACCGACTCACGTCAATCCCGTCAGACTGCACAGTCCGACCAAGCCGAACTCGTTCGACTGCAATGACACGCTCAAGGATCCCAAATCGTCGTCCACGAACTTTTCATCATATGATACTTCCATCATTAGCCGGCTTGACTTCCCGCAATGTTTCAAGCATCCTTGTTGCATCAACCAAGTTACAGTAACTCCCGTGGTGTGCCGAAGTGCACTTGAGCAAAACAACCAAAAGAATTTTTTGATCAACAATGCTCCACGTACTGGTCTACTTCAAGCACAACTCCCGATGTTTACTTTTCAATTGCTGCCAAAGCCTTGCTACCTCCGATGGGTTCTGCCCTTGATGATTTTTCTCGCTGAAACGATCTGTCTTTTGCCTCGCTGTGTCACACGAGGACTCGGTCCTCTTTTTTTTCCCAAAACAAATCTCACAATCGTCGCCTCAGCGTGCGTACAGTGCCCCCGCACCGATCCAACTTGCACACCAGCCTCCAGCACTAGGCCGTACTCGCGCCTGCCGCCTGCCAGGTCCAAAGCCGTCACACGCACCTGGATCGAACCTCCTGCACGCCGACCACTCGTGTACGCGCGGTGCCTGACGCAGCTTTCTGGACCGCCACGCAAGCCTTGCTGCTGCACTTCAGCACAGAACCGACCAAGACTCCCTCTGCCTGCCCGTGCACCGCCGAGAACTGATGCGAGTCGATCTGCCTCCTACTCCCGATTACTTTTTTCAATCTTGTCGAGAACCACGCCGCTGTCGGCTGCATCTCAGACTCGATACTTCCTCCAGATCAACAATCCACACCCTCTTCGAACCTTGCTCATGATACCACTTGTTAGAATAAATCCGAGGCATGCCGTTGATCATCCGAGGACCAAGCAATCATCACAAAAGCACGCCGGCTCCCCCTTGCGCGCCTCTGCTATTATGTTGGCATAGGTTACATCGTGTGTCTACCCCCGCTATATAAGAGAGGCCTAGGATACAAGTGTCCTACTAGGACACGACTCCATATCCTATCTAAACACAATACAACTACAAGTCCAACTGTAACCTACCTCGTACACTATATTCGACACAACTCCAACAATCACCTCGGTTTCCCGCGGGGAATCAATGCCAAGGCTGCCCGCCGGTCAGCCTTCCATTGATTCCTCACAGGCGGCCCGGGCGCGTCGACGCCCCACCTCCCGCCACGCGTACACACGGCGCCCACCCCCCGGCCGCTATATAAGCGCGCCCCCCTCGCCTGAGGCCGCACCCACCCACAACCGAGCTCTCTCCCCATGCGCCCGCGCCGACATTCCTCCCCTCTCATCTTTCCAAGCCGCGGCGATGGGCGAGAGGTTCCCCGACGATGGGGCGGCGACCAATGGCTTCGGTCGCCGCTCGCTGCATGAGTGAGAGGCGTACCTCTTGTTCAAGGCCAACACGCCGGCGCCGCCGGGCATGCGCGCCGAGGCGGTGGAGGCTCAGCGCCGGTGGCGTCTCCATCCCCCCGCTGCCCGACGTTGACGTGTGCCCCGACTACTTCGCCGACAAGGTCGCCCGCGTCCGGGCGTCGCTGACGGAGGAGCAGCGAGCCCTCCCGCAGTACGCCGTCGGCAACCACGAGGCCTGGGCGGCATACTTCCAGCACCGGCAGGCGCAGCGGCTGTCCTCCACCAACGGGGCGCCGGTGGTGGCGGGCTCGAAGAACAGCAAGGGTCGCCGCCTGTGGTGGGGTGCCCCCAGCCGCACTCTCCACGCCGTCCTCCAACACCTCGAGGGCGGCAATGACCCGCCATTGACGTACCCTGCCGCCCCGGTCCCCCGCCGGAGCAGCGGCCAATGGATGCCGCGCCGGACCAGCTCCTCCTCTTCCTCCTCCCGCTCATCCTCCGGCTCGTCAGCGTTGCTCAGCGTCAAGGCCGAGCCCGCAGCGCCGGCATTGTCATCAAAGAGGGCGGGCGCGCCTCCTCCTCCTCGGCTCCTCCCTGCTTCGTCAAGCCAAAGACGGAGCCGGGCCTCGCCGTCATGAAGACGGAGCCAGGGCTCGCCGACATGAAGGCGGAGCCAGGGCTCGATGACGCGGCGGCCTTGAAGTGGGCGCGTGAAGACTGGGGCGGATGGAGCTGGAGCGCCAGCGCCGCGCCTTCGAGCAGTTCGCCGCTCGGCGCCATAGCCGCGACGAGGGAGGCGTCGACGACGAGCCGCCTCCGCCGGTCTGCCATGGCGACCCCGGGTAGGGGTCCAGTAGTGGCGTCCGTGTGAATGAGGAGAAGGACGACGACGGCGGCGGCGACGGCGACCTTGCCTCTCTCAACGCGTTTTTCGGCCTGTAGTCGCGGCCCTGCTTTGTTTTCTTAAGTATTTTATCTATGTAAAAAACTATTTAAATCCGCTGAGATAATGTAATGTTTCGCCGAATATTTATCCCGTTCACCGAACTTTAGACAAATAACTGTTCAAAAAATTTAAAAACAGCTGCTGGGCCGACCCCTGGGCGTCGGCTGGGAACCAGATCGCCCCCAGGCCGATTTTTAGCGCCGGTTCGCCCCCAAGCGGCGATTGTTTGATCCACCTGGGGACCCAACGGCTGGAGATGCTCTTAAGGAGCGGGTGTATTGCCAGCAGCCTACGGGTTCGTCGATGACACTTACCGGGAGCATTATGCCTGCTTTCACGCTCGATGTTGATGGGGAATGTTGCATGAATATCAAGAAAAAATCCTATAAAATACCCAAGATCTAATTTATGAGATGCATAGCAATGAGAGGCGAGTGATTCTAAGTATCCTTATAGACCCAAAGCGCTAGCGTATGTAACACGATTAATGTAGTTGTACTATTTGTGATCCAATCGCGATGCAATCCGATCTTGTACCCTGAATAATGTCCCCTAAATAATGTTACTTGAATAATCTTATATCTTATATTTACTAATTGGGAGCATCAATAAAGCCTCCACCTTAATCCACATCATTAAAAAAATCTGAAACGTTCATCTATATAATTGATGTATCTTAACCCCACGATTTACGTAACTTTTGAGGTGAAAAGGAAAGAACATAGACGTCCCAAAGACCATACCTGACACAACCTACACATATACTACATTATATAGAGAAAAACATAATAGAGGGACCACAGATTTTATGGGTCCAAGTTATTACAACTCCAAATTTTTTTCAAACATCTCCAAGTAAAACGAAGACCATACCTGACGCAACCAACACATATACCACGTTATAGAGAAAGAGAAAAAAAATATGAATCATTAATTTCATGGGCCCAAGTTATTATGTCTCAGATTAAGAAAAAAACTGCAGGGAAACGTACAAGAGATAATCTCTATTTAGTTGATCTACCTCGATCCTTCAGCTAATGTGGCCGTTTTCTTTCTGTTACAAAGTCACGATGATTACTACATATCTGATGCCTTCGGGCATCAATGCAACCCTCGCCTTGATCAAGCAGATGTCTCATCATGCCCTTCCTCTGATCCAGCGGACAACAAGTGAGGCCCTATGATCTAGGGCTCCGGGTCAGCATAGATCAATTTGGAGGTGAAGTGTCAGATGCAAAAAGAATCAGAGAAGATGATGATTAGATGATGGAAACGATGTGTCTAAGATGGCAAGGCGTAACACCACCTACTCTGGAGAACCCAGCCGGTATTGCTTTGATTACTCGGTTTCTGTTTTTGTTTGCGTGGAGATTACTCAGTTTCCTACTCTAATAATTTACCATCTATTAAGTTCTTTGAGCACAAACATATAAGATGATACTTGAGCTTCTCTTATGGTGATGAATAACACTATAGCAGACCTCTGCCTATTCCGTAAGAATCTTATATATATTTACTAATTGGAGGCACCGTTCGAGCATCCACGTTAATCCTGAGAAACTACTTGCAAATAACCATTAGATCTTAATTGTACGCCTAGGATTAAATGATACATGAACCTCTATTGTCTCATGTTTAGAAGACCATATGCGTACAAGTCAGATGCGATCAGCCCAAGAGAATCCAATCTTAAAAAAACAGCCCAAAAGAGTCCGGACGTGAGACTCCAAGAAACGTGCAAGCTAAAAGTTACTAGAAAAAAGGTGCAAACTAAAAGCTACCATGCATTACAAGGTTAGCACTAGGTGTGCTTCATTAAAAAAAGTGTACGTACATATAGGTATGTGAAATATTGTTTCTTGGAAACCTTAAGTGAAATAAATTTTGTAATCGAAACATCACCATAAATAATCCAAAATACTAGAAAAAAGGTGCAAACTAAAAGCTACCATGCATTACAAGGTTAGCACTAGGTGTACTTCATTAAAAAAAGTGTACGTACATATAGGTATGTGAAATATTGTTTCTTGGAAACCTTAAGTGAAATAAATTTTGTAATCGAAACATCACCATAAATAATCCAAAATTTGTGTGTGGCGATGGTTTCTTCAAATGTTTCAAAAATTTATTATTGATAAAATTATATTTATTTAATAGTAGTAGCTAAAAGAGAAGGTGTGCTCATGTCCAGATAAATTGATAATATAGGTACCCGCAAAAAATATAGATAACATACGTGCCGTATAATTAAAGTACCCAATATAGTAAACCGACTAAAGAAAAGCCTCACTATTACTTTTCCGGATGGCTCGGCTGGGATATCGAATGTATCAGTTTTTAGAAATGTAAAAAATGACTTTATAAGTCATATGATGGCCTTCAAATAATTTAAGGGAACTTTTAGAATATTGAGACATTTTCAGGCCATTTTAATAATATTCAGAAAACATCCATGTTAAATGTAGAAATTTTAAAATTTAAATTTGGCTTTCAGAGCTTTACTGTCTGAAAATAAGATTCAATTATCAAACCAAAAATTAACAATACACTTTTTTATAACTGATATCGAGGACACATTCGGGATAGTATCATGCATATTAGTGTCAGTAGGTTTTAGACAATGGATTTGGAAATCTCACAAGTTTTATCTGTCGCTTTCAATAACAGTACAATGTATGACATTTTTCCGTCCCGGAAATTATTTATCCTTACTAGAGTAAGGTAAGCTACCTATATTTTTTTGAATTAATAAGTTAGTGTTCCCAAATATTTAGTCAGCATGATACCAAGGAATATTTTCATGTACTATATTTTATTTTCATCAATATAGTTGAATAATTGGTAAACTTTAGATAATTTGTGAATCATACAATAAAATATTTTCTAGAAAATATATCTATTTTATCACATAGTAACAATGTTAGTTGTTGCATTTTATCAATTGCAATCCTCCGGACCATATTCTAATTATTTATATTATAAATGTAAAAAATATTGCATGCAACAAATATTAAGAGATACTCAATGCTTTCATTAAATAGACTAGCCCGTGCAGACGCACGGGTTGACGACTAGTGTTTGCTAATTAATGTTCCCTCGGTAATGTTCATGGAATACATCGTTAAAAATGTTCTTGGACAATCATTCTTAAAAAATGTTCCACAAATTTAAAAAATAATATTGTTATAATGATCTGGACATTTAAGAAAAGAATTGTTTCATGGAACGAGGTCCTAGGGAACATGATTGACAACATCGCCCTACTCCTTCTTTTTTGTTTTTTTTCATCTTCATATTGACAATGTTACCCTCGTCTGCTCCGGCCAGGTACATGATTTCCAATTTGTTTGCTAGGAACAATTAAAAAAAGTTCTTCTTCAATGATATGAAAATTTAGGAATAGTTGTAGATATATTCAAAAAATATTTTCTGAAGTCTATACATGTTCTTCCTCAAATAAAATAAGGGAGTACATAGAACTCATCTAGATGAGACGTAATTTGGTCTCATTCACCTGAAAAACAAAAACGGATACAACCCGCGTTAGCACGCACGCATCTTATAGCATGACATCCAATGGCTATAAAAGATGAATGAGATCAAATTAAATCTCATCTAGATGAGTTCTAGCAAAACTGATAAAATAATGGTCTGGTCAAATTTTCCTTGAAAAAATTATCTAAATAATATTCACTTAATAATGTTTTGTTAATAATGTTCCTCCGATAATGTTTCCATGAATAATTCGTCTTCCTCGCTGGCCGGACCGTCTCCGTCAGTCCGTCGACGGGGGCGGTGTCAGTCTCCTGAAAAATGTTCCTTCAATAATATTCCCTGAACAATGTTTCATTAATAATGTTCCCTCTGCCATGAATAATTCGTCTTCC
>JAHIAM010000474.1:0-21909 GCA_021605205.1 Aegilops longissima
TCGGGTGATCCGGTGATCGTATAATCATGACATGTATTTTTTTAACATAGTACAGGATAGGAGGGCTCATATCTCTGGCGCAAGCACTCACCGCTATAAGCGCACACCATGAGACCCTACCCCTATGAGCACCTTGAGAGAGTGGGCCAGCATATGATCTTGAGATTTTACGAAGTCACCATGGGGTGCCTCATGTCAGTGGAGCATCTCCTCCCCTTGAATGCACATAGCCAAAAATCTGAAATTAACCCGGGATAAATGCGAGCGCCGGGACTTTAACCCTGGTGGGCTAGAGAAACCCTTTATCCTCCTAACCATCCAACCACATGTTAGTTAGCACACAAAATGTATGTGGTGACCGTGATGAAAACATTCTGAAATGCGGTGACCATATTGTGCTTTCGCTTCAAATACAATGACCGTAAGTGTCATCAACAAAATCTGAGACACACATCAAATGCAAAGTCCGTCGGTGTCATCAAGAAAATCACGGAGGCGTATCATGAGCTAGATATCATTATGATCACTGCGAGAATGTATCACGGTGACCGTAATGAGCATATTCTGAACTCCGGTGACCGTATAGTGCTTTAGCTTGAAATCTGATGACCGTCATGCGTGAATGTGTCGTGGGCATGCATACTTTTAGAGGTGAGAGATAGTTTGTGCGTCATGAAGTGAAAGTGGCGTAGAAAGAGGGGGATGTCGGTGGAGACAAGGAGATATATGCCGTTTCTATTTCCGTGACTAATATTTTAGGAGAATATATAAACACTTCTGTGCTGAACAAATATTTTGGATGCACCATGCAATTAACTTTCATGTATAACATTGTACTATTGTATATGCTTATTTTCTTAGTGGCCGATTAGGTGTGTGGTGTGGTGGGCACATCATTTCTAGTTGTGGTGGGTCAACATGAGGACTCATGGGTTGGTTCCATCCAGCGCCACATAGGTTGGATCGAGGCGCGTTATCTGAAGACCCATGTGGAGGACTTCGTACAACACGAAGCTAGCTACGAGTCACGGAGGACTCTATCCCGCTGGTGATAAGCCGACTATATATGATTTGTAACCCTAGGCCCCAGTATGTTATAGAAGCTTGGGGCTAGTTAAATCGATAGTATACACACACGCACAATGCAGTATTCACATGTACTTTGTACACACCTATCACTAATATACGATTACGGGAGTAGGCTTTTCCTCAACTGCAAGGGTCCGAACTAGGGTAAAACTTTGCCTCGTATTACCATCCAGCCTAACAGTCAGGGATATCCTACCGAATGATATGATGGAATCATATCTGCCAACTACTAAGAGAGGTGTGCAGGGGGGCAATGTGCGAGAGAGGCCTAAAGATAATATGCGTGCGGGAGACCGTGGGCACATAATATTAATGCGTATAGAGGGCTAGTAGAGACCGTGCGTGTGTATATATCTGGATGGGAGAGAAATAGTGTTTTCCAAGCTGAGATTAGTGAAAAAGAGTGGTACATAGTAGTCGAGAAAGAAGAGAATCTGGAGAGAGCATGTCGTGAGACTCCCCGACACCCCGAGAGATTGTGAGCATGTGTGAAAGAGAAATGCCGATGCTTATAAAGTGTGTGCACTTATGTGGTAGATAGAGATATATAATAAGCGTTTGTGAGCGGGCCGAGGGCATAGTGCATCTACGTGTAAAGGCGGTTCTACGCATTAAATTAAATTATAAATGGCATTATTATTTTTGGATGAGATCATGAATTTTTGCAAATTGAGTATGGACGATGGTAGGTCTCGAGACACCCATACTCTATTGAATTCTAGCATGTGCATGTGTTTATTTCATATTATCGATCCATATAGTGAGGAGGTTTGAAATACAGAGCAATGGATGCTTTTGCAATTCATATATAAACATTAATTAGTGCACTCCATGTTGTTAGTGTGAAGCACTTTATACATTTTCACTTGCATGGATACATTCCAAATTGCTAGCTACAAAATAGAATACATGTAATTCAACATAAAGGGGTTTCAAGATTGAATTCATAGGAAGTGCATTCATCTATTTGAACCGAGATAATGGCATTTATAAATCAGATGTAAAGGGGCATCAATCTTTGTATGTGCATTTGAACATGCTATATATATTCATCGCATGTCTAACTTTTTTGCAACCAAGGAGATTATATCGGAACCATGCATGAACTGGGTAAGTTTCATATTTTTTAATATATACTGTGTACAATGTATATTCAAATGTACCACCTCCATTCCAAAATAATCGTAGCTTTAGGATTTTCAAGAGTAAAGATTTGTGAAGTTTGACAAATCCTGAATGTTCAATTCAAGAGAACCGAAAGCGTTAATGCTTCTACTCCCAAATATTGAGCGAAGCGCCAAATAGGCCTCTGGTCATCCAAAACCATGCGAGACTAATGTTTGGTGGTAGGAAAATCTATCGACTCACGGCCCTTGTAGCCCTATCGGCCCGATGTCCAAAGGTCTAAACAGGGTAGGTTTGTAACTTCACCAAGGCGCGGTCTCAAGCGCCTCGAGAAGCATTCATCGCCGTGGGTGCCTAAACACCCATGCGCTCGGCCAAAATCTATCCTGCCCACATTTGGGACACTGAGATTACTTGTCCTACCCCCAACCCATAATATGTCCGAAATTTTAGATGGGTGCCTAAACAATTTATTTCCCCCTTAGTTCCCCGCCTCCCTCCGTTTCCCCATCCATACTCACGTGGGCGTAAAACACCCTCTCCACCAACCCATGAAACCCCAACCTCCTCCGTCCTCCACCCCATAGCACCCAATCCACATGCCCAACTCCATCCTGCCGGGAAGTGTACAGCGTCATCACCCACGCAACCCCATAATACGCAACACCCTCAAGGACTTAGCAGTGAAGCCGAGGTAGAGCTGCCTCCACACCCAGCGCTTGGCGTCACGCCATACAGAACCACTCCGACCACGCCGTCCTGCGCCTCACTTCTTTGTCGCTCCTTGCCGCAACCGTCCACACTTGCCGGAGCTGTTCCCTTCTGCGATTGTTCGCCGCCTCGGATCTGCTTCCGCATTGCCGACAGACGACCACCACACCACACTAAACAACTTGGCCATGGGTTCGTCCAAGGCTGCACCGTCCTCCACAACTTCTCGTTTTCGGTGAACCACAAGAAGATCATTGGAAAAACAGAAGGAGGGCACACCACTGCCAGTAGAAAGAGGTACTCCTCTTCCCTTATTCATGCAAACCTTACGTCTCTGCTCACACTGTATTCATCCCACAAAAGAAACTAGTTGAACGCTTCTTACTGCATCTTCTTCATGATACTAAATGCACAAGGTTTCCTCCCTTTACTATTTCACCTTTACTAGAGGTGTTAGCCGCTTTGGATTTCAATTCGAAATTCGGTCGAACCATAATTCAAAGAAGCGACACCGCTTAGGCACGCGGAGCACCTAGTCCGCTTGTTAAAGGGAGAGCGGCGCATCGATGTCTATCATAGGGGTGTGGGGTGCGGGAGCTGCTTGCGCCCGATCTGGAGGTCGGAGGGGCTTGAATGGATTGCCGGGGCGGTGCTTGGTGTGGTCGAGGGCGAGGGGCGAGGGGCCCCAGGCGATGGTCATTGTCGTTCGAGGAAGATCGTCAACACTTGGTAGGCTAGAGGTAGATGAAGGCGATCTGCCCATTCTTTGTACATTGGACGGTGCAAAAAAAGGGACTGACCTATTTGTTTTCAGTCGAATGTTATTTTCATAGAATCCTGTAGTAATTTGAGTGTGCCATGCATGTTGCGAGCTATCATATGTCTCCCGTCATTTATTTCTCACCGACACGCTACTCTGCTACCTTTACCTTTGTACTAATTGTGCACACTTCACCCATACTCACACTATTGTTTTTTATGCATGGGTATTTCAGACTCTGGCAAGTGTTGATGAATGCTGAAAAGTAAGAAAGAAGTAGCTCGATGTAATTCGAAGATAAGCACTAAGTGTTTGACACTCTAAAGGATGCGATGTCGTGGTTGGAGGCGATGGCAGTAGCTCTGCGATTGATGATCTCAATTGCCACACACAACCATCCTAGTGCTTGCTTTAACCCGTATATGTCAAATGTGGTTGCATGTTGCATATAATTGTCTAGCTTGTATTGCTTCCAATTTGGTTAAATTGCATGCCTTACTTTACACATTATACCTTTGAGAATGACATGCCTTCTGTTTTTGATACATACTCCCTCCGTTCAAATTACTAGTCCAAGAAATGATGTATCTAGATGTATTTTAGTTGTAGATACATCCATTTTGTGACAAGTAATTCGAATGGAGAATTACTATATGTCTATTAACCATGTTAGTACTTCAAACTAATGCTTTTGTATCCCTCGTCAATCACTTATGATGAGGCAGTCACCCGGGTGGAGTTCTTTGGGAGCGCCATACTCGTTTAAAGAGTGCGGTGTCATCCTCCCTTACATGATTCTCAAGAAGCAAAGCTAAATGAAGATAGTCAGCGTAGCTCTCTAGTTGATGACATAATCCCCCACACCATCATCACAGTGCTTGCTCTAACTTCTCGATGTGATATGTGGTTGCATGTTGCATCTGGTGTCTAGCTTGTAATGCTTCTAATTAGGGTAAATTGCATCTGCTTAGTTACACATTATACTGTGAATATGACATGCCTTCCTATTTTTGGTACACACTACATCTATGTGTTAACCTTGTTCTTACATGAAACTACCTCTCTTACGTATCCTGCATCAATCACTTACGATGAGTCACCTTTATTCGTTGCATATTGCATATTATTTTTCTAGCCTCTTGCCATGTATTGCTTCTAATTTGGTGAAATACATTTGTTGGGGCACCCTTTTAATTTAGCGGAGTGATATTGGTTTCATCTTTCATATGGTTTCTAGCTTGCATTGATTCTAACAAGTTTAAGCACCTTGTGCTTAGTTTACACTTATACATCATACATGTCAATATGTCATGCCGTCCTATTTTTCATACATATTTCATCCTCCTATCATGCGGCTGCCTTACATGAAAGTAGTGTTACGTTAGTATCATGCATCAATGAGTTACGAAGAGCAAATTTTATTCCTTTTTCTTGTGGGTTTGACTTGACAAGGAAAAATCAAGAAAGAGGAAGGAAAAGAGTAAGTAAAGCGATGATGGATGGTCCTCTGCAACAACATAAAAAGGAGCATCTGTACCGATTCTCCTTGTCTTGATAGTGCATTACAAGGTCAAGTCTCCGTTCCCCTACTCCACCATCCAAGGTGCTTGCTCTAACTTGCAGTGTGATATCTGGTTGCATGTTGCATATGGTGTCTAGCTTGTATTGCTCCTAATTAGTGTAAACTGCATCTGCTTAGCTTACACATGATCGTGTGAATATGACACGCTTCCTGTTTTTGGTACATACTATATCATCTATCACACCATGTTCTTACATGAAACTACTCTTCTTGTGTATCCTGCATCAGTCACTTATGATGGAACACCTTTAAGTTGGCAGTGTGATATTGGTTTGCATCTTGAATATGATTTCTATCATGTATTGCTTCTAATTTTATGAACGCCACCTATGACGAGACAGTTTTAACTTGGTAGAGTGATATTGATTGCACCTTTCATATGGTGTCTAGTTTGCAGTGCTTCTAATTTCTTGAAGTGCCTTCTGCTTAGTTACTACATCATAGGTGTGAATATGTCAAGCCATCCACTTTTTCGTACATATTCCATCCTCGTATCATGAATTTGCCTTTCATCAGAGTAGTGTTAAATCGATATCATTCATCAATGAGTTCGAAGAGCAAATTTTATTCCTTTTTCTTGTGGGTTTGACTTGACAAAGGCAAAATCAAGAAAGAGGAAGGAAAAAGTAAAGGAATTGCGATGATGGTGGTCCTCTGCTGACCAGCGTAAATGGAGACATCTCTACCGATTCTCCTTGTCTTGATAGTGCATTACAAGGTCAAGTCTACGCTCCCCTACTCCACCATCCAAGGTGCTTGATCTAACTTGGCGATGTGATATCTGGTTGCATGTTGCATATGGTGTCTAAGCTTGTATTGCTCCTAATTAGTGTAAAGCTGCATCTGCTTAGCTTACACATGATACGTGTATGAATATGACACGCTTTCCTGTTTTTGGTACATACTATATCTGTCTATCACACCATGTTCTTCACGAAACTACTCTTCTTGTATCTGCATCAGGTCACTTATGATGGAACACCTTTAAGTTGGCGGTGTGATATTGGTTTAACGTCTTGAATATGATTTCTATCATGTATTGCTTCTAGTTTGATGAGGCATACCACCTATGGCCAGAGCGGTTTTAACTTGGCGAGTGATATTGATTGCACCTTTCATATGGTGTCTAGTTTGCGATGCTTCTAATTTGTTGAAGTGCCTTACCTTAGTTACCACATCATAGGTGTGAATATGTCAAGCCATCCACTTTTTCATACATATTCCATCCTTATATCATGACTTTGCCTTTCATCGAGTAGTGTTCATCGGTATCATGCATGAATGAGTTACGAAGAAGCGAATTATATTCCTTTTTCTTGTCGGTTTGACCTCACAATGCAAAATCAATAAAGCTGAAGGAAATTGGCAAGGCATTGGATGATGGTGGTCCTTACGAGCAACTTCTAAAGCGGAGGGTCTCTAAAGATTCTACTCCGCCATCTTGCATTGTCTTCTAGCTTGTCTTGCTTCTAATTTCTTGAAATGACACTTACTGACGAGACACCTTTTACCTAATAGAGTGATAATGGTTGCATGTTCATATGATTTGCCTAGCTTCCATTTCTTCTAATTTTGTTGAAATGCCTTCCGCTTCTGTTTTTTCATACATATTCCATCCACCTATCGTGCGTGTGAATATGAAATGCTGTCTTTTTTGTATATATTCCATCCTCCTATCCAGCTTGCCTTACATCAAAGTAGTGTTAAATACATATCATGCATCAACCAGTTATGTAGAGCTAATTTTATTCATTTTCTTGTGGTTTTGACTTCATAAGGCAATATCGAGAAAATAGGAAGGAAAAGAGTAGTAAGTTAGGGGATGTTGGTGGTCCTCCATCACCCGGCATAAGCGAGGACTCTCTAGATTTGCCTGCTACTGCTAATGAAGTTGAAGTCCTAAGTCTACATGATGAGTTCATCTCCGTACTCCACCATCAGCAGTGCTTGCTCTAAGTTGATGGTGTGATAATTGGTTTCATGTTGCATATGTTGTCTAGCCTATATTTCTTCTATTTTGATTAAATTACCTCTTTGAGTTCATACATTATACATGTGCATATGACATGGCGTTACGTGTCTAGAATACACTGCATCTATCTATCATACCATGTTCTTAAATCAAAGTACTCTTGTTGTGCATCGCATCGATCACTCATGATTGGACACTTTTAACATGGCAGTTTGATAGTGGTTGTATCTTGCATTGATTTCTACGTTGTCTTGCTACTAAATTTTTGAATTGCCACTTATGACACGACACTTTTAACTTGGCGAGAGTAATATTGGTTGGATCTTTCATATGGTGTCTAGCTAGCATTACTTCTATTTTCTTGAAAATCCTACCTTAGTTTACACATAAATAGCTGTGAATATGTCATGCCGCCCTGTTTTCTTACATATTCCATCCTCATACGGTTGTCTTACATCAAAGTATTGCTTATGCATATCATGCATCAATGAGTTTTGAAGAGCGATTTTATTCTTTTGTGTTGTGGAGTGCGACTTGACATGGCAAAGTCAAAAAGAGCAAGGAAAATAATATAGTAGGGAGTGGTGTTACTCGTCGGGTGAAAGCGGAAAAGGATCTGCCGTGCAGGTTCTGCTGGTACTTATAGTGCGATAGAATGGCCAAGTCCACAGCTAAATCTACAAACACATTATCACCTGCTCCACCAGCTGCGACATCCGCTTCAAGCAGTACCAGACATCTCAACGAGTTACTCGTTCGTTTGCTCGAATTGGCCAGTTCCCAAGCTGCCTTCACACCTAACACTACTTTCGAAGCACTGATGACACAACAGGACTTGGCAAGATCAGATGAACCTGTCGGGGGTTGGGTGCGACATATGCCAAAGGATGGCTTATCATGGTGGGAGCGAGTAGAACGTCGCCGGTGCCTGGAAGCGGGATGAGGCGTGAACACGTCTTGTGGCGAACTTTACCCGAGGTTTGGGGCTCTCGGTGGAGATAACACCCCTAGTCCTGCTCTGCGGGGTCTCCGCATGATCACTAAGGCACTAGTGATACAATGGCGCTCCTTGAGCTATATGCTAGAGGTGGAAGAGAGCAAGGCTAGCTCTCCCCTCTCTCTATGTGTGAGTCTAGTTCTAGGTCCGGAACCCCCTTGCATGGGTGCCACAGGGGTTTATATAAATACCTACCCACAGAGGTACAATGGTAATCCGGCAGGCGTAGGGCGGCCGTCGACCTCTTGACCCTGAGCTTCTCCGCCCGGCTTCTTTGGGGCCCGCCGCCTGGGTTGGAGTGCGGGGCCGACGAGCCCGTACCTTGCGCTCCGGGTCTTGTAAACAGCTGATCCTTTATTCCGTGTCTCACGATGGCCTTGGGCTTGGTTAGGGGTCATATTGGCTACTGATTCCGCCGCCTGCCGAGCGATTCTGTAACCACTCCTGTCTTAAATCGATTAATGGTAGCGTGGGGCCTCGGGAAGGCGGGCCGACTCACAAGGGCGACCTCCCTCAAGTCCAAGTAGTAAGGTTCTTGGCGTCTTACGGGCTCTCGCCGACTAAGCGGGGCCCATCGTCTTCAGAGCGTCTGAGACGAATTAAATCGTGGGGAAGCGAGACTCCGCTTTGCTTCGTGATGATGTCGGAGATGGCATGGCAGCGATGCCCGTGCGTGCAGAGATCTCCTCGATCTTGCCTGCAGCCCGCCACGGCCACAGGAAAGGGAGGGATGGTCTACTATATTACTCCCGCCCGTCCCGCCGATGAGGGCATGGGCTTTGCCGTTAGCCAGCGGCCGACTCCTCGAGGCGGCTTCCCTAAAGCCGCCGGTTAGGAATCGGCTTGTCTTGTTTCTTGCCTCTAGGACTTCGGCCGTTTGGGCAGCAGGCTGTTCCTCGGCCGGCTTCTAGAAAAACGGCCCTTCATCTTGGCATCTTGAGGCAATCAGCCCGATGTCTTGAGCTATGGGCTTGGGTTAGCCTACGCGTGGTCCATTACTCAGAACAATAGTCCCGAAGGCGGTGGCGCCCGCGGTGATTGGTCGAGGAGCCTCGGCGATTTCCACCTTCGGCATTGGGGATAGAGTTTCTTCCGCCTTCCGCCCGAGGCATTTGGTAGGTCGGACTCGTAATCTCACTTGTCCAAAAATTTTGAGCGCCTCGGCCCGGGATCCAAGTAAGCGTGCTAGCTAAGCTTCGAGGCCGCCGCCGCTTTGGGTTTGTCACGCGTGGCGGCGGCGGCCGGGCCGATCTGCCCACCACGCGTGATGGGACACGCCCGCGGCCGGGCCGCCACTACACGCGCCTCGGACGCGGCGGATCCGCTGCGGCGAGGTGGGTGATTGAGTTCTGCGAGAATTCACTACGCATATCGGTGTCAAAATGGCGGATCTCGGGTAGGGTCCCGAGCTGTGCGTCTAAGCGGATGGTAACAGGAGGCAGGGGACACGATGTTTTTACCGGAGTTCGGGCCCTCTCGATGGAGGTAATACCCTACTCTGCTTGATTAATATTGATGATATGAGTAGTACAAAGAGTAGATCTACCACGAGATCGAGAGGCTAAACCTAGAAGCTAGCCTATGGTATGATTGTTGTTAGTCCTATGGACTAAAAACCCTCGGTTTATATAGACACCGAGATAGGGTTAGGGTTACACAGTCGGTTACAATGGTAGGAGATCTACATATCAAGTATACGCCAATCTTGCCTTCCACGCCGAGAAGAAAGTCCTATCCGGACAAGGGACAAAGTCTTCAATCTTGTATCTTCATAGTCTAGGAGTCCGACCAGCGGTGATAGTTCAGCTATCCGGACACCCCTAGTCGAGGACTCCTCGGTAGCCCACGAACAGGGCTTCAATGACAGTCCAGGTCGTGGCGCATATTGTCTTGACATTGCAAGCGGGTTCCTCCTCGAATACTTCATAGAAGGTTTTGAACACAAGGATAGTGTCGGCTCTTGCCAAAATAAGTTCCACATACCACCCGTAGAGAGAATAATTTTTGCACGGATGCGCTAACTCTTGTACTCCAGCGTGTGACATCACACCACAGCCAGGCCTTTATCGAATCGTTTTCTTGTTTCACCTCAGTGGCGTTTAGCGAGGCGGTTTCCTGTACGTCTTATCAAGCGAGAGATCGTGCCCCCTCATTCGGGTTTCTCATCAATACGGACCGTGGGTAACCTTGTGCCCATTGTGCCGCCTCCTCTATCGGCGGGTCCCAATCGACCACAGGGAGGGCTCTTGGTATTCAACCTCTTTATAATGAGACCAAAGCCATCTTCTTTTTCCACCCTCCATCGAGTTCGCCTCACACTTGAGTTCCACTTTTAGAAAGCTTCAGATTTAGGCGCTGCGGACCATGATGATGTCCGGCTCCGACCAGCTCGGCCGATGGATGTCTTCTTCGTGACAGAAGAAGATGTGGTAAAGCTGTGAGGGCGCGGTATCTAACGGCGAGATCTCGAATAGGCTGCCTGCTCGAGGGCAGGTCATTCCCACTCCGAGCCGGTGAGGCGTGGTGTTCGTGTCACACTTCGCCGAGTTTAGGCTTCAGCGGATCCCTTGTCTTGAGGGCTCATGTTTTATTATGGGCTGGATTTCCATGACTTGAATCCGAGTCCATCCTCCATATCTCGTCATTCATTGTCGTATGTGAAGCCTTCCTCCATATTACCCCTCACTTTGGATTGTGGCTCAAGACCTTCAAGGTGGAGCGAAGATGATCGAGGGCAACAAGCGAAGTCGGAGGGGCGGTCATAAGCAAGTGTCTTTGATGCTCGAGTGGCCCGAGGCTCTTTCAAGAGGAGCTTGGTTTGTGTAGCAGGGAGTGGTTTTATATCACTCTCGGGGGCACCAAATGGGTGGCGCCACCGCCTTCGCTCGGAGTCCACCACAGCTGGCATCATGGGTCAGCGGGGGCTCGACTTGGGGCCGTCCAGGGCGTTCCTGCATTGCGAGGCCGCGTGAGACCTCCACGAAAGAGAGATCAATCAGGTCGCGATGCGCGCGGGTTATATATGATTGGCGCCTACTGCCTACCAAATTCGCCCCCTCCGTACTGTGGGAATTTAATCTGGAAGGACCACGAGCTCTCCCACATTTTATAGATGCCAGCCCATGGAGATGTATAAACTATTCTTGGATCACTGAAAGTGTCAGGACCTGGCCGAGCGCCGGACTAAGCTGCTGTCGCGGATACTCAAGTAAGTAGTCACATGCCAGACAGGCTGTCCGATCGTTTATCATAAACTTGCCCTTAAAGGAGCCGTTTCTTGAGCAGAGGTGGATAAGCGAAGGCAAAGTTGATAAGGTGTCCAGCTCCCCTCCCGGAGACCACGCCGGATCCCATCTTGACCAAGATGTTGAAGACGCCTTTTAAAGAAGAAGAGAACAGCGAGCTACTGCTCTGCCTCCCTGAAGGGCTTTCGAGAAGGGGATCAAAAAATCCCTCGAGGAGTCCGGATTAGGGGTGTCTGGAGATAGCGGGACTACCGTCATCGGCGGACTATCATTGCGGGACTATCATCATTGACCGGACTCCAAGACTATGAAGATAGAAGATTGAAGACTTCACCCCTGTCCGGATGGGACTTTCCTTGGCCTTGGAAGGCAAGCTTAGCGTCGGATATGTAGATCTCCTACCATTATGGTGACTCTATGTAACCCTAGCCCTCTCGGTGTCTATATATAAACAGGATGGCTTTGATCCGTGGGACAACAATCACAACAACCCTTACAATCATACCTTAGGCTAGCTTCTGAGGGTTTAGCCTCCTTGATCTAAATGGTAGATCCACTCTTGTAAACATCCACAATATCAATATCAATCAAGCGCGGACCGGGTTTTACCTCCATCAAGAGGCCGAACACAGAGTAAACATCGTGTCCCTTGTCTCTGTTACCATCCGCTTTCTGAGGCACAGAGTTGGGACCCCCTACCGAGATCCTTGGTTTATGACAGACACCCTCCCTCCAAGAAGAAGAGGACCGCTTGAGAAGATCCGGTCAAGGCCTCAAAGAGGAAAGAAATCTTCGTCAGAGAGTCCGGTGACTGAGGAAGTACCCTAGCCACACTATTTCCCCAAGGGATCAGTCCTCCAATGAGCCGTAAGTAAAGAAGGGGTCTTGTAATAAAGGTCATCCCTATATTTATTTATGAAGATAACGAAATTATACCTTGTAGTTGGGATCTCAGCCCTTCGTGAGCTTCGTCTTGAGGATCTTCTTAGGAGATGATGGAAGCAACGCCTCCACCTGTCGCACCTTCATGTGAGGGCGCCCTTGAGGTGTCGTCGCGGAGGTTTCCCAGTCCCGCGGGGCGGAGGTCAGCATGGCCAGGCGTGGTCGGAGGCTGAAGGATCTGCTTTCGAGGCGGCTATCTCAGAAAGATCACCGTGCGCTAATGGGTATGGTGATTGAAAGAATTGCATCCGCTGAGAATGGATTGCATGAAGCCGTCGAAGCTTCTTGGCGGGGTTCGAAATATGCAAAATGATGTACCTTGACGATTATGCATATAGAATCGCCCTGTATAGGCAGTAGCCCGAGACTCGGTATGTTGTCAAAATGGACATCGTGCGGGGATCATAATCTCGATTATAACATATCGCCGCTCCTAAATAGGTGGCGGGCGTCCGTTAGCCGCGGCTGATGAATTCTGAACTAAGCGGCAACAGCGAGCGAATCACGGACGCCAGCGCTTGTCAATAAGCGGTTTAAGAATCCTGAGGTGTCACGACTTCTTGGGGGCGCTGGTAAGGGAGCTTGACACCCGTGCCTTACTACTTGTATGATTAATGCAGGTGGTGCGCTCTTTGTGGAGGAGCTGCGGCGGAACTCGCCGAGCTAAAAGCAAGCGAGAAATAATGTCTGGCCGCTTTAAGGGCGGCGAAGAGCTAAAAGCGAGCGGGCTGCTCATTGCGAAGCAAGAGAAATGGCGATATGGCCATAAAGTTGAAGAATGCTATCGACCGCTGCGGGGTTCTTGAAAAAAGACGTCAAAGCGAACAAAAGGACTGAAAAAGGCCACCGCCGAATCCAAGGATGCCCGTTCCACTATGAGAGCTGCCAAGGAGGAGCTGAGTCGGGCCGGGGCTATTACGGTGGAAAGCCTTTTACTGCTGCGGAGAAATATCGGATCAAGTATGCTCGATTGGACAAGTTGTGGAGTTGGAGGATGCTTATTTGGACTTAGCGGCGCTCTGAGATTGATTGAGCACTTCGAGGCGGAAGGGGCGAAAGGGAAGAGCTATATTGGTCGCAATTCCATAGTCCGGGCGTCCTCTTCCGTTGACCGATCTAGTGGCGAATGGGCGAGCTGAATCGGTTATCGGACTTGCCATGAAGCATGTCATGACTTCGTTTGTGGCGAGCGGACCCCACCGAAGTTATTTTGGCTTAGTGCAGCAGTTCCTTGATGCGATACGCGTATTGCGCAATGAAGCGGTCGGCGTGTATTGAGGGCCTGGATGGCTCTTGTCCGTGTCAAGACATCTTGGGCAGAAATTAAGGCCACCGCGTTGCATCCCAAGATTGGACAGAAGCAGTACGCCGAGCACTATTTTGAGGAAGTCTGCGGCGCTTCGTTTAATAGAGCCTGATGCTTTCGAAGGATATTATGTTTAAATGACATGTATGATTTGTAAAGCAATGTTTCAATATAATAGAAGAGCTTTTTTATACTTGTGCGTTCAAGTATTAAAAGCGCCTCTGTGTGGCCGTTGATGTATAGTGTATATAAAGCTGAAAGATGGAAGTCTTGACTATTACGCACATAGTCGAGGGTGTTTAAAAAAGGTGCATTTCACACTTAATCCAACGTCTTGGTCCTGTGAAGGAGGTGATAGCGTAGCAAACTAGGCAACGGACTATAATGCTTTATCACTTTCACTTAGCCATAGGAGCTCGATGGTGGGGCTACTATATAGCCCTAGGGGCACAGCGCTCTCCAATTCGGAAGCGTATGTGCCCTGACCGAAAGCGGCCCTTCGTCAATGCGAATTCTAAACATTCGCTGGGTCATCAGTGGTTGACTAGTCTCACGCTATATCATGACAGTCGGTTTTATCTTTCTCCATGAGGTGCTCAACCCAGCTCAGCGAGGACTGTCGCGGTGGTTCTCCAGTGCTACCTTAGCCGATATAGCGGGCGTAAGGTACCAAAACATGGGGCGGGCAAACCCAACATTTGACCAAAGACATGATTGAGCTGATGCATATAAGGCCTAACTTCGAGGCGCGAACACTCCCTAAGGTATTGGTCTTTATGAAAATAGGCAGAATAATGCCCTAAGCCCCTGGTGTCGAGTGCAGCATAAAAATTCTGGTGCGGCCGGATGCCAGCGCCAGCCTCCTCCTCGGTTATAGTAAGAAACCGGGGATGTATACCAACAAGAGACAGTAAAAAAGGTTCGCAGGGTCTTAATCTGAAAAGAATCCTTGAGGCGGGTCCCTGCTGCGTCTGCGCCGGTGTCTCCGTTGTGCGTATCCTGGGCAGGTGTAGCCGGTGTTCATCGTAAAAGAGAGAACTTAGTTGAAAAGAAAAAATATCGTGCGAGAAATGTACTTTATATTAAATAAGCGAGTACGGTTTGGAAGGTGAATAAAATTGAGCTTTATTGTCTCTTGTTATGCGTGCGTGCAGCCCTTGTATGGGGTATGCGCTAGTAAGCGCCGGACTTCGTCTAGGCGTGTCGGGGTTTGAATGACCTATTCGGTGCTTTGATTAGCGGGCGGATTGGTGTGGGGCTGTCAAGGCAGTCTCACGTTCTTCGTCTCGAGTAACACTTAATACTCCTTTTAATGAGATGATGCAGCGTGGACGGGCATTTTAAGTGTGAGAGATGCATAATGTGGTATTGCGTTAAAGCGGAAAGCTTCACCCCGATGGCGCTTGATAGCTACTTTCGAATGGGCGATGTGGAAGGTTAACTCTTGGCGGAAGTTGTCGGATGAGCGAACACAACTTCTAGCGTATGGTAGCCCGTACAATGGGCATCTGGCTGGCATTACCCTTTGAAGGAGGTGTTGCTAGCGAATTTTTTGGGTCTATCCCATTTTGCGATTGTGTTACGATATAGCAGGTTTAGATCGCTGCCTCCGTCCATTAGGACTTGTGTAAATTGGAGTCCATCGATTATAGGATCTAATATCAAGGCAGTCCATCCTGCGTTCAGATACTTCGGAATAGTCCGATGATCGAAGGTGATTGGTTTTGACAACCATCGTTGGGACTCTGCTGGGATAGACCGTGCGGACGCGTGTTTCTATTAGGCGCCGCTCTGTTTTTCCCTTTGTCACTTGAAGTGAGTTCCTGTTTTGACTTTTTGTGGGAAATTCTTTTTGTTTACGGGGCTCTGCTTGTGGTGCTCGTCATCATCCTCACTTGGTGTGTCGAGCCCCTTGTGTTCGGCGTTGAGTCTGCGGACTGCTTGAAGACAACAATCTCGTGGGTATGGTTTGCAGGCTTCCGGGAATCTTGTGGATTTGGCATATCTTGTCCAAGATTTTGTTTAAGTTGGATAGCTCATCGCTATTGTCCTTAAGGCGGTGTTTTATTGTTACTGCCGTGAGATTTTGAATCCAGCGTTGTTGCAGCGCTCTTTGGACTGTTCCTTAATCCGGTGCTTGGTCCTTGCTGCGTCGTGGTTTCCCGTTCCATCGACTTGGATGTACTTGGGTGGCTGGTCTGCATCTTGCTAGCCTGTCCTCTCCGCTAAAGCGGGTCATGAGGCTTGTTAGTGCGGTCATGGTTCTCGGCTTCTTCGGCGAGGTGTACAGCGAAACCATTCGTCTCGGATGTTGTGTTTGAAAGCTGCTAAGGCATCGGCGTCCGGACGGTCGACTATTTGGTTCTTTTGGTGAGAACCTGTTCGAAATTTCGGGCTGACTCTCCGGGTTGTTGAGTTATATGACTTAAATCATCGCATCCGGGGGCGGACATAAGTCCCTTGAAAATTTGCGAAAGGCATCCTCGAGCTCTTCCCAACTTCAATGGTATTTTCGAGAAGCTTTTGAGCCAATGCCGGGCTGGCCCTTTGAGCTTGAGGGTATGTATTTTTATGGCGTGGAGATCGTCTCCTCTAGCCATGTGTATGTGGAGGATGTAATCCTCAATCCAGACTCAAGTGCATGTTGTTCCGTCGTATGCCTCTTTGTTTACGGGTTTGAATCCCTGGAATTCGTGATCCGGCACCTCATCGGTGAAACACGAGGTGTCGGCACCCTATATTGGGTGTGCCGTGATGTTGAGATATTTGGCATATTGCATTGCTTTGAAGAGCTTGCTTTCTCGGCCCATAGATGGACCCTAAGCTGGGCCATCCTTTTGATCTGAATCCTTATGCGGATCGCGTACCGACTTGTGTCTTGGCGCCATTTGCAGCTCTCATTTTCGTGGAGTCGTCCATCCGACGGGTGGCCTTCTTGCTTTTTGATTGTGGGGCTCTATGGCCTCCTCATCAAATTCAGACGTAGTTTTCCCTTTGGGTAGCTCTTTGTTGGCGTATGCGCCGTATTTGTCTATGATGTTGAATACTTTGCTCCATTCGATTCGAGTGCATCTTCCGCTGTTTTGAGCTTCGCTTACCTTTTTCAGGCTACTGTAGCGATGGCGGCGAGCCTTTTGTGGAGGTTCTTCTGCTCCAACAATTTGTCGGTGTGAGATCGTCCGGACTTTATCTTCGCCGAGGACGGGTTGTTTATCAAGTTGTCTGTTAGGACGGTTGCTTTCGATAGCATGTTAATAGTCACGGTTAGCCCTGCACTATGGCTGGGTCTTTGTCGGCGGGACTTGGTGCGGTGTTTACGTTGCCGTTTGGCCCTTTTCAAAGGATTTATCGCCGTGGCGTCCGTTGTTCCTCGTCGTCACTTCCTTTAGGTGTATCCACCATGTATACATCATGGGATGGCGTGGTTGTCCAGCATCCTATAGGTGCTGGTTCATGGTTATCTCCTACATCGTTGTCCATACGTCGATGTCTTGGTCGAAATCGAGCACATCGTGTAAGCTTTCGATAGTGGCTAAAAGTGGGTGGTGGGTGGGCGTTGAATTTCTTCGTCGTCCGCATCCCAACCTTCCTGACCGTAGTCCGGCCAGGGCTCTCCTGATAAAGAGAGAGACTTTAGTGATTTCAAGATGTCGCCAAAGGGCAAGTGCTGAAAGATGTCCACCAATGTCGGTGTCAAAACCGGCGGATCTCGGGTAGGGGGTCCCGAACTGTGCGTCTAGGCGGATGGTAACAGGAGACAGGGGACACGATGTTTTTACCCAAGTGGCGTGCTAGCTAAGCTTCCAGGCCGCCGCCCGCTTTGGGTTTGTCCGCGTGGCGACGGCGCGGGCGATCTGCCCAGCCGCAGCGTGATGGGACACGCCTGCCAGCGGGACCCGCCTACTACCGCCTCGACGCAGCGGCCGGATCGCTCGCGGCGGTGGGTGGATTGAGTTCCTGCGGATTCTGCGCATGTCGGTGTCAAAACGGCGGATCTCGGGTAGGGGTCCCGAACTGCGGCGTCTAAGCGGATAGTAACGGAGGCGAGGGACCGATGTTTTTACCCGGGTTCGGGCCCTCTCGATGGAGTAATACCCTACTCCTGCTTGATTAATATTGATGATATGAGTAGTACAAGAGTAGATCTACCACGAGATCGGAGAGGCTAAACCTAGAAGCTAGCCTATGGTATGATTGTTGTTAGTCCTATGGACTAAAACCCTCGGTTTATATAGACATCGGATAGGGTTAGGGTTACAGTCGGTTACAATGGTAGGAGATCTACACTGTATCCAAGCTTGCCTTCCCAGGAAATCCTATCCGGACAAGGGGGAAGTCTTCAATCTTGTATCTTCATAGTCTAGGGTCCAAGGGTGATGTTAGTATCCGGACACCCCCTAGTCGAGACTCCTCATTGCGGTAACCCGAGCAAAAAGATGGGAGGCGTGGGGTAGTGGGCGATAAATCCCGACCACCCCTCGGCTTCAGCCCTAGGCCTATAAGTAGGCGGAGGAGGGGGGCCCGGCCCCCCTCCTTACCCTCTTTTCTTCTTCCTCCTGGGCCTCCTCCAGCTGAGCACCCGGCGCCTCCCTGATGAGCTCCTCTTCCACCGTCCGCCCCCGTAGTGCGCTCGGCCGATGGGATGGCTCCGAGGTTCCCCGACCATGTCGATTTCCTCCAAAAGGCGGCTGCCCGACAAGGTTTTGTGAGGTTGCGGGGAGGGAGATCTGCGGGCGCCCGGGGAGGGAGCAGGTCATCTTCGCTTACCGCCTACGGGCCTTGGCTTCCGGGGCGTCTTCTTCGGTCCTTCCTCGACTTCTCGGCCTCGGCCCCACCTCACCCCCAACACGGTGGTGCTGCTGTCCCCGTTACTTTGTCGGAAGGCTTTCTGGCGTCCTCCCCACCGCCGAGCTGGGGGGTTCTTCTACCAAACTTGGCACCCGTCGCCGTGGGTCGGCCGTTCTCCGGTCGGTCGGGGCCGACAATCCGTTTCCCCAATCCGGTAAAATCGGTGAAGATGTGATGGTCATACTTCTCGTGAAAAGCGTTTGGGGAGGTCAACCTGCCCCTTTCGGCCCCCGGTGGGCGGCCCGGTATCGGGCCAGACTCGATGCCTTAGAGCCGCCCGCCGCTCTCAGCGAGCGGAGGGCGGCGGGTCTGATTTTCGCGCCTTCATGGCGGGAGTGCTCCGCTCGAGGCCGCCCTCACATCTGCGGATGGCGGACGCCGGGACCCGGCGGTTCACCAAGGGAGATGCCTCACAGGGTAGCCCATGGTGAACTACCGCCTCTGCGAGCTCTCGGAAGAGTGGCAGTTGCGGAAAATTTTCAATCCTCCCCCATGGTGAGTTGTCTCTTTTCTTTTCCTCTGAGTCTTTATTGCAGTCCGTCTTGTCTGCTTTGAACAATCGTCTGAATGAGCCCCCTCCTCCGCCGCCGGGCCGAGGCCGACCCAATTCCTCCCGGCCGGCGGAGGCGGCGTCGGCGACCCGACTTTGGGGGCGCCGGAGGGCGGCCGAGGCAGCAGGCGGGCCTGGGCTGAGCCAGCCTCGGGGCGACAACACGGGTGAAATCGCCCCGCCACCAGGGAAGCCGGACCCGGCCTGAGCTCTTCTGCTCGGGGCCAAGGGCGTGAAAAAGCAGGGGCGCCGGCTGTTCGGGGGTGAAAAAGCCAAACTCGGCCGCCCGTCAGGTGGGGCGGCCGCGAAACCAACCCCCTTTGAGGGGTAAAGCGCCCAGCTGGTTTCTCGTGTGATACCTTCCCCGTGTCTTCATTTTCTTGGTTGATCATGGGTCCTTTCTTCATTTCCTTGGGCAGGGCTCCCCTCTCTTGAGAGGTGGCGCCCTCCGTTGTTGGCGAGACTTCGCCACCACTGAGGATCGACCACCGCCACCTCCGGAAGCGAAAGCGAAGCGAAAGCCGCGAAAACGGGCCCGCCCGCTGGAGAAAGCGGGCGGGAAGCCCCGCCATGAAAAAGGCGGGGCGAGGCCGCCCCAGCGGCCGGTGAAAAACCGCACCGCAATGGCGGTTTCGTCATCCACGAACTTCGCTGCCGCCTCCGAATTCGGGGTAGGGAAGCGGGCGAATCGATAATAGAGGTGGTGGCGCCCCATGCGCGTGTCGTCCGCCACCCGCCCGCCCGAGGCGTGCAAAAGCGGACATCGCGGACCCGCCGACTAAAACAGTGGTGGGGGCTGATTCAAAGTCGGCCGCCAATCCTGCGTCTTCTAAAGCGGCCTCGGCGCGCGCCCTCGAAGACGGCGCCCGCGTGCTCCTCGATCCCGGCAGCCGGGGCGGCAGGCCCATGGGTGAGTCCGAGGCGTGGCAGGTCCGGGCCAGGCGCTTTTGGGCGTCAAGCCAAGATCAAGCAGGCGGGCCGTCGAGGAAGCGCAGGGGCCCGGCAGCGCGAGATGTCGGGTACATTCCTTCTTCTTTGTTTCCTTCTTGTCCTTCTTGGTGAGCGGCCGGCCCTCCATTGGAGTGTATCCCGAGTTTGGGCGGCTGGCGGCGGGCTTGGAACTGTTGGCAGTTCAAGCGCTAATACTTTCGAAATTTTGTCGCGGGACTAACAATTCCTCATGACCACCTACAACTCCAATCCGGGGCTGGCTCAGCGGACTGCCACCTTCGGGCGATAAGTCCTCTTCTTCTTCCGTGGGGGCGCTAACCTCTGTTAATCCCTAAGATTGGCCAGCGCGGCGTGGGGGATCTCAAGGTTTTTCTTCTTTGTTGGTGCTAACACCTTGTTTTCTTCTTTCTTCATAAGGCCAACACCACCTTGCGCGCACGGGTGAAAACACCAGCCACCAAGGAGGGGAGTGCAACAATTTGGCGGGAAGGCCACTGGGCCCAGTGGCGAAGGAGCTCCTGGGAAGGCCGAAGGAGGCGGAGGACAAGGACCGGCCCCTTGCTGAGTTTGCGACGCTCCTCTGGGCCCGACAAGGAGGCGTCTTGACCACGCTTCGGATCGAGAATGTCGCGGTGAGCCTCCCTCATTTTTCTTCTTTGCGTTGTTTCGGTGGTGGCCTCTTTAATTTTGTTCTTAACTTTCTTGGCAGACTTCTTCCCCATCGGACTCCCAACCGGGCCAAAGTGTCCGAAAGGCGAAGGGGCGTGCAAAGATCGCCCCTGCCCCTAAACCCTTGCGAACAGATCCGTTGAGGCTCATCTTGGCCGGCTCACGGATCTGCGCCCGGCCAGGTGTTGGCGCGGGCGTCGCCGCCCTGGCGGACATGCGGCTGCGCCTCCGTTGGACTGCCGGCGGCTGGAAAGGTGGGCCCGGCCGTCTTAAACGAAGGGCTCTCCGGCCCGGTTTGGGGCCGCCGGGCCGATTGTCAAGGCGTGGTACCCGGCTGAACCTGGCCCGGCTGCCCCGGTTTGGGGCTCAGGTGGGTTGGCGTCGTGGAAGAAATCTTGTCAGGCGGCATCAATCCATAACCGACACTACATCTTCGTCCGGGTGGGTTGAAAATGGCGACGGCGCGCCGAATGGTTTCTTGAACCGGGGGCGGCGATTCGCGGATTATCGACTCTGGGCGAGAAGAAAGCAAAGCGGAGGAGCGAAGGGGCGCCCGGGGCGGCGGGCGGCCAACCTCGGCTCGAGCGCCTCCGGCAAACCCCCGCGGGCGTTTGGCGGGCGACAAGCGAACCGACCAGTCGGCCGCTCCCAAGCGCGCCGACTCCTCCGATCCTCAACCCTTCTACGCTTCCTGGCCGCCATTTATCTTTTACTTCACTTCTATTAGTCTCGATGAACTTGTTAATTTTGCACAATTCCACCCCGGGGTGTATCTTGAACTTTTTGAAGATCGGGGCCTTTGTTATGTAAATATTTTTCGAATTCTATCTTTTTTCTTTTGCTCTTTGGCTTTTTCCTTTGCCGCCCCCTTGGTTCTGTCTTGCCAGCCACAACCCTCTGGGTATCTTGGGGTCAAGTACTTAGCTACTTTTGGGAAGGCAAATAAAACGTCTTTTGCAAGTTGGTGAAAAGCGGAGGGGGCCTCTCGACGTCGGTCATAAAAATCTGAAACCGGCCTAAACTATGCCATGCTTTGGTCCTTAGCCATTTTTCTGGGGCACCTTTCTCCTCCTGCCCCGTCCGATTTCCCTGTGAACTGCCCCGAGGGGCGATAAAGTGCCACATTCTTGTCGGCTGCAGGGAAGCATTTCATAGTTCAAAG
>JAHIAM010000475.1:0-55727 GCA_021605205.1 Aegilops longissima
GACCGAGAATAGTTCTAGGTCATGTCTACATAGTTCTCGAACCCGTAGAGTCCATACAACTAACGTTACGATGACAGTTTTATTATGAGTTTACAAGTTTTGATGTACGAAGTTTGTTGGTCCGGATGTGATCACGGACATAGCGAGGAGTCTCGAAATGGTGAGACATAAAGATTGATATATTGAAGCCTATATTTGGATATCGGAATGGTTCGGGTGAAATCGGGATTTTCTGGAACAGGGAGTTCTGGAATCCTCCGGGGATAATGGGCCTTAGTGGGCCATGAGGGAAAAAGGAGGGCCGGCTGGGCAGGCGCGCCCCTCCCCTAGTCCGAATAGGACAAGGAGAGGCGGCGCCCCTTCCTCTTTCCTCCCCTTTCCTTCTCCAACAAGGCAAGAGGAGTCCTACTCGGTGGGAGTAGGACTCCTCGGCGCACCATGAGGGCGGCCGCACCTCCCCTCCCTCCTTTATATCTGAGGCGGAGGGGCACCCCATGACACACAAGTTGATCTCGGATCGTTCCTTAGCCGTGTCGGTGCCCCCTCCACCATATTCCACCTCGGTCATATCATCGCGGAGTTTAGGCGAAGCCTGCTGGCGATAGAGCATCATCATCGTCCCACGCCCGTCGTCTTGTGGAACTCATCACCGGCCTTTGTTGGATCGGGCCGGGGATGCGTCGCCGAGCTGAGCGTGTGCTGAACTCGGAGGTGCCATACGTTCAGTACTTGGATCGGTCGGATCGTGAAGGCGTGCGACTACATCAACAGCGTTGTCATAGCGCTTCGCTTACGGTCTCTGATGCGTGGACATACCTCTCCCTCTCGTTGCTATGCCATCACCATGATCTTGCATGTGCGTGGAAATTTTTGAAATTACTCGTTCCCCAACAAGACCGGAGGGCCTTGATTAATGGGGCTCTTGGCTCGGCGCCCATGTGGTGCGGAGAAGGCCAAGAAGGAGTCCGCGGGAACTCGAAGGAGCTCCCGATGCGAGTCTGTCCCGATTCGGCGGAATCTTCTCACGAAGACGAGGGGAAGAAGAAGCTCCTCCCCTAGCGGGGAGGAGAAGAAAGGAAGGCCACTTGCCGGGGAGGCGGAGGAATCAGAAGGAAGAACCCTTCCTCGGACTTCTCCACCAACATCGGCGGCTGACGAGGAGGATTGGCCTCTGAGGCCAAGCCCTGGCGAGATCGTGAAAGTGTCCAGGATACCCATGGCTTTTTATTATTGCAGAGTGTTCTCTAATGTCGAACAACCGTGCAGCCCGCCCCAAGAAAGGGTTCATCAATTCATCGGCGGGTCCACAGGCTCGTCGGAAATGGAAGTACCCGCTTCCGACCGCCTCCTCGCCTCACGCTGCAGACGGCCTTGTGGCGAGGCCCAAGAGGGCTTGGTCAAGAGGAGGTAAGCGCGGGAGGTGCCACAAGGCAACCTCCGGGACTCGGCCTTGTGAGGCAAGACCCCGAGGGCTCTAGGCCCGACCCTTGTCCGGTCTCCATCGGAACCTTGATGGTTCAGTCAAATAGCGGACCCTTGGAAGAAGGTAAGAGCGCGCGTGTCCTCCGTCCAATCGGAGCACCGGATAGCTTCTGTGGCGCTTAACGGGGCTTCCATCGAGGAGGAGCACCGCCTTTGTTATAGTCTGTGATCCGGACGATTCGATCCGCCAAGCGGGTGACTGGCGAAACTGTACCAGCCTTCTAACAGGCTTTGAGGTAAGTTTTAGAATATGTAAAATATAACCGCATAGGCAGTAGCCCCGATGCTTAGTTGATTGTTGGAAAGAAAAGCCGGACTAAGGATCTAAAAGATATCTGGGAGTCTAACATAAGTATGTGATATGGGAATGCAGTGCGCTGCTGACCTCTGCCCGCCTTGGCTGCGGAGGTCAATGCATTAAAGCAGAACCTCGGCGGTCCGAGAGCGAGCTCGGACAAGCCAGAAGCAGCTTCGAGGACAAGGAAGGTAAGTAATACCTTATTAAAGAAATACCTTATAGAAAAGGTTTTGGTTGCAAAAATAACATGAATAACTTGGAGTGCTGCGGGGCCACGAGCGAGGTGGCGACCACGAAGGAAGCGGTGTCGTGGCCGGCTCAGCGGCTGGAATGCACCAGCGAGAGAGGGAGGTGCAGCTGGCCAAGATCGGCAAACTCCAATCTCTCGTGGAAAAACACGAGAGGTTGGAAGCGTGACTCAAGACTCGAGGTCGAGGCTGCGCCTCATCTTGAGAGTGCCAAAACTGCTAAGGCGAGGCCCAAAGCCCTCAAGAAATTGAGTCTTTAAAGAAGATAGCGGCGGGTAAGGCATTCTTTATGCAAAGCAAGCATGTGAAAGTGAATTACCTATTACTTACCCGGATTCGGACTCTCCGGGAGCATTCATGATTTGCCCCATAGTGTATGCGATCTTTGCCGCATTCTACCCGCCAAGGAGGGGAGCTCGACGGAAAAGGTGTTACGGTCTCGGTATCTTGAGGCCGACCATCCAGTGCCCTGACGACCAAGCTGAAGCAGCTGGTCGAGCTCCATAAGGTCACCGAACAGGCCATGAAGGGCCTTATAAGCGGGTATGGCCATTGGAGGCCATGCAGGAGCTACTTGACAGTGCGTGGTGGTGGATGCTGTCGTGGCTTGAAGTCACCAAGCGCTCGTCGCATTGAAGGTGTCTGTCGGGCCCTTGCCCGTGCTAAAGTGCTGCTTGAGGGCAAGCTGGATCGGAGAGGCTTGTGGCCAGACAGAGCCACGAAGGGCCATGAGCATCCTTGCGCCGAAATGTACTATGAGGGCCTCTGAAGGTGCCCGCCAAATAGCGGATGAGTGCTCCAAAGATGTAATTTTGAATAAACTTCGCATTTGTTATCTGTCGCTGAAAACTTGTTCATATCGCTAAGCAACACTTATTAATTTAAAATATTACCTTCTATCGGCCGTTTATCAAATTTGAGAGATGGCAAGTCGTTGGCTTAGACCCCCCATGCCACAGTCTTTGGGGTGTTGGGATAAACTTGAGCACTCTTGTTCCCATTCTTGGGTCCATCTGAGGGCGCTCAACACAACGAACAAGACAACGGACTTATAATGCTTGAACACTCTCACTTAGCCTAGAATTCTATAATTTTAAATTTGGTGAAGCCTAGTATTCGGAAGACGAGTTGAGGCGCTATCACGCCTATGGCGGACAATTCCGGTTCCTCGCTCTAAGCGGCATAAGTCTTTAGGGACCGAAAAACCTCTCGAATAGCGACCGACTCTCGCCTTATCATGGCCGGTCAGTTTAGCTTTCTCCTTGAGGTGCTCGACCCGGCATAGCTGAGGCACAATCACGATGGTTCTCTGATGCTACCTTAGCCGATATAGCGGGCGTATGGTACCAAAACACGGGGCAGGCAAACCCAACTATTGACCCAAGACATGATTGAAGCCAATTCATATAATGCTATAAGTTGAGGTGCCGCACTTGTGAAAGTGTTAGGACTTATCACACCTAATTTTGGGATACTTAAGCCCTGGTGTATTGGCCGTACCAAAGTGTGCGGTTGCAACATCGTGAAATGAACATATGTATATATAAAGGAAGTAGAGCAATAATAGCGAAAGCTATGTATTGTTTATTCAAAAAATCTTGCAATGGGGCGAGCGATACAAATAGTCACGATAAGCAAGGGATAGGACTATCTAACATGTCCCCTCGAGGGGAGTAAGCTGTGGGATGGTATGTAAAACAGGTATAATGCTCGTAATAGAGACCACACGAACACTCGGCGTGGCTTTCCGCTTCCTGGCTGTTGCATCGTGAGTTCGGCGATTCAAGTCTTGAGACAGGACTTCTCAAGGCGGAGACCTGAAAGTAAAAAGGAAGAAAAAAAGGAAAAGAAAAAGAAATGGCACAAGCAGGGCCCACAGTGCGGTCAAGCCGCATTCTTGGCGTCTGTTGTCTTGCCCCTCCCATATGCCCATGGTATCTCGGGCGTAATTATATGCAGCGTAATACTAACCGCCAATTTCGCGAGGGCTGGGGTTGGGGCGGATTGCTACTCGTGCTTGAATCGTGCAGGTGGTCTTGTTGCGAGGTTACTCGAGGTAGCGCTTGGTGGTGTCTGCGCTTTGTGGCGGACTCGAGAATTGCCGTGAGAGGCTGCTTTGCACCTCCGCGCGAGAGGCCGCCGTATGCTCCTCCGTTCGGAGAGGCGTTCGGTGTTCCATTGACCGTGATTACTCCTCGAGGGCTGGCATCTTGAGCTTGAGGTATGCGTGAGTGCGGCACCGCATTGAACTTTACCGTCACGGTTCGTCCGAGCAGTGCATGATAACCCGCTGCGGAATGGGGCGATGTCGAAGATTAACTCTTCGCCGGAAGTTATCCGGAGATCCGAAGACCACCGAGTGTGGTGAGCCTGTACAATTGGCCTCTACACCGGTATGGCGCCTTTAAAAAGTCGTCCTTGTAGGTTTAATCCTTGAGGTCAATGCCCATTTCGCCTTTGTATCTGATAGAGCGAGGTTCGAGCTGCTGCCGCCGTTCATCGAGAACTACGGTGAGGTGAAATCCGTCGATAATTGGGTCAAGAACCAATGCGGCAAAGCGCCGTGGCGGATGCTGGTGGGGTGGTCCCCGATCGAAGGTGATCGGGCAGGAAGACCATGGGTTGAACTTGGCGGCTGGCTCCATCGCATATCGTCCCTTAGTGCTGCGCTTCCGCTCCCTTTTGGGTATGTGGGTTGCGTATATCATGTTCACCGTCCGCACTTGTGTGGAAAACCCTTACATCCTTTATTGTTCGTGGCGGGGCTCTTCCTCGTCATCGCTATACAGCCCTTGTCATTGAGTTCGGCGCTTAACTTTCACCTTGCTTGAACACCCAACAGTCCTGTTGGTGTGATTGGCTAGTTTTCGGGGTGCCATGTATCGCTGGCGATCAGTATGTGGTCCAAGTTGGATGGGCCTGGGTATTTCTTTTGAATGGCTTCTTCCGCTGACGGGTTTAGAGCCTCTGAATCCGGCATTGGGCCGTATCTTCAATATTATCGCCGTTAATCGGCGCTTGTTCTTGTTGCGCGCGCGACCTGCCATTGCTGTCCTTGGTATCCGGACTATCGGGATGTTTGGCCAAGTTGTTGCTTTGAGCTAGCCAGCTGTCCTCTCCGCTTTAAAGCGAGTCATGAGGGTTGTGAGGGCTGCCATAGATTCGGCTTTTCTGTCCTGGGTGCGGGCAAGCCACTCGTCGTGGATGTTATGTTTGAAGGCTGCAAGGGCCTCTACATCCGGACGATCAGCGATTTGATTTTTCTTTGTTAGGAACCGAGTCAGAATTATGCGGCGATTCTTACAGCTGCTGAATTATGTGGCTAAGGTCGCCGGCGTGCGGTGGTCGCACATATGTGCCTGGAAGTTATCAAGGAATGCGGCTTCGGGTCCTCCCAACAATCAATTGATTCTGCTGGCAAGCTATTGAGCCAATGTCGAGCTGGTCCTTTAAGCTTGAGTGGGAGGTATTTGATGGCATGTAGATCATCACGCGGGCCATGTGGATATGGAGGAGATAATCCTCGATCCGGACCACGGGATCTGTGGTACCATCGTATGATTCGATGTTTACGGGTTTAAAGCCCTCGGGATTTGATGATCCATTACTTCATCATGAAGCATAGTGGGTGTCTGGCGCCTACTGTATTGGGCTATATCACGGCGTAGCTCATATGAGCTTTGTCTCTTGTGTTACGGCCGGCGGTTTCTTTTGTATCGGCGTGGCGGTAATCATCCCGCATTGCTGGGCGCCCGCGATCCGTGATCGATCTTGTATGTTTTGCCTTATCCTCAATATATCTCACAAGTCGGTGCGTTTTCCCGTGCCTTGGTACTTTGGCGGTGTCGAGGTGTGGCTTGGCGGAGGGCGAGAGGCTTCTGCATCGTGTACAGGTGGTGATCTGCCATGTCATCTGTTGGTGACTTGGGTGCTTCCTCCTCTAGTCGAGGCAGCGGCCTGCATTTGGGGTAGCTTTGGAGGGCGTTCGAGTTCATACTCCTCGGTTGCAGGACTTGATCCATCATCGACTAGCAGGTCTTGATCAGCTCTAAGCTATTGCTGCTTTTTTCTTGAGGCTGCTTGCCGTTGTTCCTTGGATCCTCGGGCACAACAAATTAAGTCGTCGTCGAGGCTTGCCTCATCTTGGAGGGCGCATAATTATAGTCCTCAACCTCTCTTTCTGCCGCCTTGCGTGCGGACACTTCTCTCCTCCTCTTCTTGAGTCTGCTGGAGGGGTTCTCTTGACCTTGTCCGGTGTTATTATCTCCGTGCGGAATCACCGTTTTATTGTGGCGGGATTTAAATGGCGCTTGGCGTCGGCGCTTGGCTGTTTCTTGGAGGGTCATCCTCCGTTGTTCCATCGCTGTTCCCATCTTTTGGGATGTCCACCATATATATGTCATATGATGAGGTGGCCTTCCGGTGCCACATGGCGTTGGGTCTTGGTGCGTCTCGGCATCGTCGTCCATCCGTCGATGTCTTGGTCGTAGTCTAACATGTCAGTTAGATCATCGGCGGTGGCTACAAAGTGGGTGGTGGGTGGGCGTTGAATTTCTTTGTCGTCCGCATCCCAACCTTCTGTCCGTAGTCCGGCGAGGGCTCTCCGGATAGAGAGAGACTTTAGTGAATTCAGGATGTCGCATAAAGGCGAGTCTTTGAAAGATGTCCTTGCGGTGAACTCCATGACGGCGTAATCGGATTCGATTGGCGAGGGGCGCGGAGGTTGAGTCCGGAGAGGAGTCCGACACCCTGGTCGAGATCTTCGCAAAGGACAGGGATGGAGTTATTTCGATCGCCGTAGAGATTGTAGCCCGGCGGTGTCCAACCACTCGTCCTCGATCGGGAATCCGGCTCCGGATTAAGGGTCGGGCGGATCTTGATGCGGCCTCGAGGGCCTTTGTTACGGCTGCGAGCTAGATCATGCCCATCGAGAGCGGTCGCGGCTTGCAGCTTGGCTGCGGCTCGAATCCGTCGAAGATCAAGTCTCGCGGATATCGGTATAGTTCAAACTTCAAATCGACTGATGGCGGGCGTAGCTTCGATCTGCTCCGGATGGCCAGCGAATTGGCCCGATGCAAAGCCTCGAACACGAAGATCTGTCAGGGGAAAAGTCTCATCTGGACGCGTCGTTGTTGATGATCGAATGAGCCATCAGACCCTATCGGTGGCGACACGGAGGAACTCTCAATGAAAGCACCAATGTCGATGTCAAAACCGGCGGATCTCGGGTAGGGGGTCCCAGGCTATGCGTCTAGGCGGATGGAAGCAGGGAGACAAGGGACACGATGTTTTACCCAGGTTGGGCCCTCTCGATGGAGGTAATACCCTACTCCTGCTTGATTAATATTGATGATATGGGTAGTACAAGAGGAGATCTACCACGAGATCAAGGAGGCTAAACCCTAAAAACTAGCCTATGGTATGATTGTTGTTAGTCCTATGGACTAAAACCCTCCGGTTTATATAGACATTGGATAGGTTAGGGTTACCGAGTCGATTACAATGGTAGGAGATCTACATATCCGTGTCGCCAAGCTTGCCTTCCACGCCAAGGAAAGTCCCATCCGGGACACGGGGCAGAAGTCTTCATTCTTGTATCTTCATAGTCTTGGAGTCCGGCCGTGGCGATAGTCCGGCTATCCGGACACCCTAGTCAGGACTCCTCGGTGGGGTACCTCTCCGGCGAGCCCCCCTCCCGTTGCGGCTGGTTCTTCCTTCACCCGGCGAGGCCCCCTGAAAATCGGTGACCCGAAGTCGATTCGGTCGGCTGAAGTGTAGCTAAATCGAACAGCGCCATGCAAGCAAGAGCAAGGCGAGAGCAGCAAGCGTGAGCAAAGCAATAACAAGAACAAAGCAGCAGCGGCGAAGCTAAAAGCAACAACAACTCCTACTGATGTGGGCGTCACCGCCCGAGGGAAGCGGCGCCGTGGAGGAAGTGGCGGCGGCGCCGCCGTGGATGGAGCAGCGCCATGTCGGCTCGAGGACCGGCGCCCGTAGCACCGTGGATCGAATCAAGAAGAAAATCGGCGATTAGTGTACAACCTCTTTGGTGGCGCCGATTAGGCGCGGCTTCATCCGAGAAGCGGTGATGATGATGCTTTTCGGTGGTGCGGTGAAGGCGGCGGAGTGGGAATGGAGGTGGCGCGAAAGGCGAGGGAACATCGGGAAGCTCCTTGGAGGTGGAGGGCGGGGTGGCTGAACCAGCGGGAAGATGAGATCGGCAGCGGATCCTCATCGATGCGATGGATGAGGGCGTCGAGGTGTTCTTGTGGGCGGCGTCGTCGGGGAAAGAGCTCGGCTGGGTGGCGGACGGAGCAGGGTGTGGGGGTTTCGTCGCGGGTTTCGCGGCCTCGGTGTCTGAATGGGTGGGCGGATGGGATGGCGGTGGGGAACCATGGCTTAGAGGCGCTTGTCCGAAATGTGGGGTAAGTTCTGAAAGTACCCCCATCGATTTGGCGGTTCTTTCGGTTCGGGGTACCACGGGCATTTCGCGTGTCGGGATTTCACAGGAGGTGGGAGTTTTGCGCGCGATGTAATTTTGGAATAGCAAAGCGGGTTGAGATGGAGGAGTTGTCGAACTGTGAGACAAGATATATCTTAAATATTTCGGGCTAACAAGGCGCGGGTTGAAGAGGCGGGAGTTTCACAACATGATAAGCAGAGGCGCTAGCTTGAATTTTGGCATAACAAAGCGCGGCTTGAAATTTCGGAAGAACAAGCTTAACGTGTACCAAAAAACAATTTGCACCTCAACACGCACAACACACACACAAACACCATTTAGACTAGAGTAAGGTACCGTGCATTGCGCATGAGATTTAACAGCAAATTATGAATAAATACCACATTATAGCATGCAAGCTTTGAGTCATATATGCATGATGTAGATGTTAGTTTAATTCTTATAGTTCATTTCATTCAAAATCATCTAGTTTTTATAAGAAAGCTAATCTATTTTAAGATTCATGGAATTGTGCGTTGTAAGACATAAAGTAAAAACAAATAATGGCAAATCATGTAGAAAAACATTTGGGCAATTCGATACGGAAGATTCTAGAACAAATAAGAAGTGCTTGTGTTTTGATGTTTGTGCATTATGCTTAAGTTCAACCATGGAGTCTTCTAGATTATACATGTGGCGAAATCTGGTGGAATCTAGATGATATCCAACGGCAAGTAGTGCTCAAATTTGCCATCTTTGGACCATCGGATTCGCCTCATCCAACGACCATCTTTCAAAGTTAAAGTTACCGCACACAATATAAAAATATAAAAATAATATATATATAGGGGTATAGATATAGATATGTGATTGAAAAGCCGCCATCATCTCCAATTAGAATAGTGTGTCCATGCGCGGATGCGGCGTGGCCAAATGATGTACGCCATCGGTATCTCAAATTCAAATCAATCGACCTTGTTCAATGTGTATACATTACAACATGCTCATTTCAAACCACACGCGCAGATCTCCGTTATATTCATGCATGCATGGGTTTCAAACATCAGGATCTCTTATTCAAATATTTGAATTCAACTTTACATTGATTATGACCTCACCTATTCTTTTACACCCACAGTAGTCTTCTCTTTATAATTGTACCACTAACTTTCTCTCGTGCATGCATGCACACACACTACCGATCGGCATTATCCATCATGCGTGCAATCTTTTTCTTCAGGTCGGTCTCCCATGAAAGCACACACCCACACATCCCCTCTCCATCATATCGGGCATTCTTTATCTCTCACGCGTGCATGCGCAGCGATCGATGTTCCTCTATGTATGTGTGTATATAGCTAGGTCTTTCATAGTTTTCCACACAAACCGATCAATCGATATATCAGTGAGGTCTCACCCTCTTTCCCACGTCCACATCAATCAATCTATACCTCTCTATATAGGATTAACATATATAGCTAATACACCCACATTAATTATATATCCAATGTCCCCTCTCATCATCCATGCCTTCGCTTCATCTCTCGAGCGCATGCACTGTGGCGAAGGCGAGGCGATGAGGGCCTGCCCCCTCCCCTAACATCACTATATATCGAGGCTAATATGAATGTGATCATTAGACAATTGCTGCTAAAAATGGTTTAAGTTCATGAATTGACCCTCCTCGTAAAGGATTAGCAATGCTTGGCCCCCTAGCTCATTTATTTTTCATGGCTCCGCCACTGCTTGCAACAGCGCACGTGTTCGCCCCCTCTCTCTAAATATCGATCTCGCACTTGTGCATTCCTTCATAGTCTCCCTCCACTCGGCCCCTCGCACCATCTTCTAGCCCCCCACCGGATTTTGCCACATGTACAATCTAGCAGACTCCATGGTTGAACTTAAGCATAATGCACAAACCTCAAAACAACGGTGGTTCTCTTTTGTTCTAGAATCTTCCGTATCATAACTGCCCAAACTTTTTCTAGTTGAATTGCCATTATTTGTTTTTACTTTATGCTTTACAACACACAATTCCATGAATCATAAAATAGATTAAGGGCTTCTTTGATTCAAAGGATTCTCAAAGGAATTTTGGAGGATTCTAATCATTAGAATTTTTCCTATCTTGGTTGTTTGATTAGTAGGATTGTAAACCATAGGAATTTTTCCATATGATTCATTTGCACTAGATTTCATAGGAAACATCCATCCTCAAACCTCTTTGAAAGAATTCTGCGTTTTTCTATGCACAATCAAACACTCATACAATCTGTAGGATTCAAGACGACATTCCACTATAATTCCATGTTTTTCCTATTCGCGTTCTTAGCTTTTTATAAAAACTAATTGATTTTGAATGAGATGAACTATAAGAATTAAGCGAAGGGCTACATCAGGCATATATGACTCGGAGCTTACATGCTATAGTGTGGTATTTATTCATAATTTGGTTGCAAAATCTGATCGTGCAATGCCGTGTACCTTACTAGTACTTGGTATGTGCAAAACACGTAAATTAGAATACCAATGGCACGCTACATAGTGTGTCTCTTACAGTTCATGAAGCCACGTGGCACATGTGGAGGCGTTGTCGCGACCTCCTTGCGTGGATTGATCACGATGACGTCTGCTGGTTCGAGAAGAATGTACTCGTCCTCCACGAGCCATCTTGGTGGTACATGCGAAGCAAAGATGTGCCGCCGCCACACACGCACTCATTCCCTACGCGCGCTGCGTGGGTACGACGACGAGCGCAATTTTGTACCAAGATCCACCCCATGTGATAATTTGGCGCGTGTAAAGTCGTTCACTTCATTGATGGTCAATTAATGGCGCATGCAAATTGAGTGGACGTGAGGCGGAAGAAAGACATTATTACTCCCACTGCGCATGCGAGTAGTTAAATCGTGGGTTGCTAGTAGTACTTCCATTGGTCTCCTTCCTATTTTGTGCCAATTTTGTGATAACATAATATTTACGCATTTGAGCAGTGTAGTACTTGAAATTTATGTTCCGATAAACTCGCCGGGAGCCGTTTGGACCTCGAAACCAAAACCATCAATTAATCTTTACCTTGTTCCCATCATATTTGAAAGCCTGCTCACACCTACTAAATGCGTACCAAACCTGAACATGTTCCCACTATGCAGGTATTAGTACTAGTGCTAGTACTAGGTTATAAAAGGGAACTACCTAACCAAAAATTACTCTACCTTTCCTCCTCATAAGTGCTTCTTCTTAGTCCGTCGTTGCCATGGCGGTGGCGAGCTCTGGGTGAGAACTACTCGTAACAAGGGGTAGCAACCAAGGCTGCGGAAAAAAAGAGGGCTCACCGCCACAGAGACCTCGAAAGATCTCTCACAGGCGGCGATGGCTCCCGGGAGGCGCCCTAGCGCGGAGGCGAACATGCCGAGCCAGCGGGCTGAGTCGTTATCCTCGGCGGCATGCCCGATCAGCTCAATAATAAGGAGTTCATCAAGGCTTGATGGAGTTCTTGAGGAGAGCCTCGATGACATGCCGTTGAGCTCAATCAGCGAGGGGAGTTGACCGTCGGCTTGGTGGTGCTCTTTGAAGAAGAGCATTGCCTCGGAGAAAGAAAGCGACCAGCGAAATCCTGCGACTTCGGAGGACAAAGCGAAGCTCTGCCACAAGATCGACCTATTGAAGGAGAAAAGCGCTGGCTGGAAGAAGATGCATGAGAATAGTAGTTCCTCGATGAAGATCTGCGAGGCCCTCATCATGGAGCAGAAGGGCGAGTTGGCGAAGCTCCGCGCCGAGCACCCGGCTCTTTGTCAAGGTGCGTAATGCAGCCGTGGAACAGATGATGAAGGCTCGCGTCGAGAAATCCCGCGTCATGGACAGAATGAAGAAGATGGCGGAGGAGGCGCAAGGAGATGGAGGTCGTGGAGGCGATGAAGAAGCGATTCACGACTCATGGCGAATTAGATCATTTGGGGTGATAATATTCCTTCTTCTTTTGCTCCTGTGTTTCATCTTTTGCTTCGGGTGTTTTGCCGCACGTGTCACATTCTCTGTGAGGCATGAATAGAACAATGTTTTTTTAGGCAATGAACAGAACAATGCTAACAATGAGATGACTAGCAAATTAGATCATTTTTATCGCCATATGGCACTTGGCTGCCGTGTTACGTGCTCCTCCGTCGTAGTACTACTCTAGTGGAAAACTTGAGTATACCACACGGTTCTTTGCTCCTCCTCGATCAGGTCGTCGGCGCATTTATACGAGTAGTCAAATCACAAGGCCCCGCCTTCCAGCAATAATGAGCCGTCAAATCACAAAGGCCCTCGCCTCTCGTGAAACCGACCAAGCTAGACTGCCCCGCCCTCTAGCCTTTTAAAAAATGTATACTTTTATGCAAGTAGTATCGATGGATTAGCCATGGAGCAAAACTTGAAATTAAAAAGGTGGTACATATAGAGGCGCTAAATGCCAAACTATGCATATAGTACTATTAAAAAGGCTAGTCACAATAATGGTGTCTAGCACAACCCACCCCTCAAATAAAACTAAGAAGGTGCTTGGATACGTTTTAGTCCCATGACTAAAAGTAGTGGGACTAAAACATGCTAGCCTCACCCATGCTTGGATCCAAATACTAAAAAGGCTAAAATCAAGTTAGTGAGCATTTATTATCCTCCAAACCCTCCAATCCAGAACTCGCCTGTATTAAAGGAGAGGAGTTAAATGAGTAGAGAGAGGACTAATCCACATTTTAGTAGGGTTACCCGTGACTAATTTTTTTAGTCAAGACTAGTTTTAGCCCCTATTTAGTCGGGGTGCTTGGAACTTTAGCCTCTTAAAGATACTATTTTTAGTCAGACTAAAATAAGTCCCTTGGATCCAAGCACCCTCTAAGCATCTGGAATTCTTTGACAAAACTAAGCACCCTAAAATTCTTTGACAACTAAACTGCTGGCTATATGATGTTGGCCATATATATTTGAATATAATGTGAAGAAGCAGTGGTAGTACTATACCAACTAAAAGATGAAATGTAAGAAATACTAGTATATACGTCTTGAAGAGTTAAAATAACGAGAAGAAACATAACATAGTTACGATGGGGCTCGACACAACACACCCCTCAAATTAAATTAAGCACACTGAAATTAAACTTTGCAACTATTCCGGTGACACTGCATTAGAACCACCATGAGCAGCGACACTGCCACCTTACTCGGAGTCCTCGTCCACGTCCTCGACTTAGTCCTTGTCCCTCTTCCTCTTGGCGATACTTCTTTGCTTGAGGCGCACACTTGGCTGTTGCTCTTCATCCAACCCTTGTAGATATTGAAGCAAAGGTAGCCATCCATTGCAGCGTAGTGGATGTGGTCTATATCTAGTACATTCCGCTGCCATGCATGGCGATGAAAGCGTGTATGGAGGTTTCTCCGGTTTACGTCTGAAGGATGAACCATGGCTCTGCCGAGTCGGCGTTGAAAGGTGACGAGAGGACACCGGCCGATTCTTACGGAGGTCGAAGGTGTTGCCTACAGCGAGGCCTATCCGACGTAGGACTTCTTTGTCGTTACCAAAGTCTCTGATAACAAATTTGACTAGGTTGCTCTCGAGGAAGTCCTTAAAATCCTGGCACTCAACGTCGGCATGGCATATGTGGTAGACCAAGCATAAGTCATGCACACAAAACTGGATCACGGCGGGCTTCTTCCTCTCTTTGTCCTTTAGATCCTTCTCTCGTCCCAGGACTGTGGTGTACTCAACATCTAGCCCGGCGACCCACTCATCATCGAGTCTTGAACATGCGTGCGGCGAAAGGCATCCTTTCACCGTCGCGGAAGAGCGGGTGTAGATGACGTCGAACTCATCGCCGGTGATGGTTCTAACCTTGTACTCACCGCCCGATCGTGGAGATTTGGGGCGCCATGGATTTGGGAGGAGGTTAGGATTAGTGGAACTGCCGTAATGTGAATGGGCCGGGGCGACTAGGGCGAACCGCCGTAGTATTGAAGGGCGTGCGGGGCGAGTAGGAAGCGAACTGCCGGCGTCACGAATGGCGAGGGTAGTGGCTTTCCATTCTCCCATGATCACGGGCTTCGAGAGCCCTTGGATCTGAGATCGAGCGGTTGCATGGCGTGATTCTAGACCTATGGGTGAATATCCTATCACGGAGGTTATACGCAAATTTTCAGCAACTTAGCATCGACCGTTTGATCTCAGATCCAAGGGCTGCCGACAGCCCGTATCATGGTCGCGCCTACCACGACCGTCGCGTCGCTCGCGCGGTCGCGCCCTTGGAGATTTAACACGGTGCGTTAGGCTATCTGATGTTGGCATGTCATACATAGTCATCACTTAGTCACTCATACTACAACAAGGTTGGCTATAAGGTTGGCTATAAGTGTATTTTTTACTCCTCTCTATCTCTTTCTTCGTACTCCCTCCGTCCCATAATATAAGAATGTTTTTGACACTAGTGTAGTGCCAAAACATTCTTATAATATAGGTTTCTGAAATACTAGTATTATTGCATTTGCCAAGGTGACCTCTTCCAATGAAATGGTGTTGCTAAGTTTGCTTCATTTAATTAGCTATAGACTCAAAATTGTCTTTTCACCTAGGTACATGCGCTTAGCACCATTTCTTCCTTGGGTCACCAAACTAGTCTCTCTCTTCTTGATTAACTTGCCACATCAGACTTTATGCCTATGTGGCAAGCTTAAGCACTGTAGGAACAAGTAAAAGTAAGTACAATAGTCGCTTTACATGGCATTTTGCATATGTGGAGGAAGAGAGGCAAGGAAAAAGTGGAGAAGTGGGCTCTCATGCAAGAGCCAGCCTCTACTACATGGTGGAGCATTGGGAGAGGCACACTGTATGGAGGTGGTCGGGAATCGGGAGACTCACGCCGGTCGTGGCGCATGATTAAAATGATAATGGCAAGTCAAATCACGGGCCCCACCTGTCCAGCGATAACTCATTGTCAAATCACACAACCCTCGTTTGCAGCAGCCTACTCCCTCGTCTTCTCGCGTCTCTGTCGAACCGACTAGGTGGAACTGCCCTGCCGCCGCTACAGCGAGGAAAAGCCCGCCCTCGACTTTTAAATAGTATACAATATACTAATTTTGTATCCATGGATTGCGCTGCGCCATGGAGCAAAGCATCTAAGCAGCGGTACACATGTCACGGAGTATACATGACCACGCCCGTCGCGTTCGCGTCGCACCCAGACGGTCGGTCGATGCAGCAGCGCTGCTCTCCGAATGGAGCAGCGTCATATTGCGTTTGCACACACATGTGGGGCGGCAATTGAGAACCGACCATAGGCACACTCTCCGGCCCATAAGTCGGGTGACTTAATAGAAGAGGAGGCGGCGATAGTACTAGAAAGTGTTGTACTACGTTGGTGCTGGGCGATCCACGCAAGACCACGAAAGATCAGTTCGTCCATGCATGTGACTCCAGACTCTGGATTGGCTATCGTCTACATATCGTGCGAGGCTGTGTTGTACATGGCTGTAGTTGTGGTGATAAATCTAAAAAAGGTTTCTTGTCATCTCGCAAAATTAGGTGTCATGTGCTTGGATCACTGCGAGGTTAAACAGCGACAAGCTGAGTTGGGCTAGTCATTGGGGGCACATGCACGAGCGGTGACTACTCGGCTGCCATCTAGGTCAAGCCGGCTATATTAATTAGGACATCTGTCGATGGACCCCTTTTCTATGAGTTTATCTTTAATTTGAGCTTTGTTCCTCGTCTAGTTTGTCCGTCGGGATTCATGTTGTCTCCTTTGGGCGGTGAGGTTATGATTTCTTGTCATGTGGCATTTTTTCGTGTTATATGTTATAATCCGGCGCTTGAGATCAAAATGGCGACAAGCTGCGCCTCAGACCCCGTGCATGAAGACTTCTCGGCAGTCATTGGCGAGGTCAAGCCGGCTCCGATAGACAAAAGAAAACTAGTACTACTCCACTATATAGGCAGGAGCCTCGCGCTTGCTTGCTAGTGTTGCTCTCTTCACCTTGTCTCGGCCTCTCGAGATCTAAACACGACAGCGGTGGCCACACTCTCTCTCTCTGCTCACCGCTGGTCACAGATCCAGCGGATCCTCTCCGCGGGGAAGGTGAGAAGGTGCAACGTTCAGCGGTGCGTCCTCGGCGGCGGCTCTTACCCTTCTTTGGGGCGTCGATCAGCCTGCCTTGCCGTTCTCTCCCAAGCACGCTGGCGAGGGAGGCCTCGACCCCTTCTTCCTCGCTGCCGTGGTGTGGGCAGATCCGGCCTCCGCCGCCCACCTAGCGACATCCGGCGACCATCGGTATAACTTCCTTGAAACCGGCCTTGCTCTACTTCCCGAGCTCCTAACGTCGCTGCATTTGTATCTTTTACTATTTCTCAGGCCCCCTCGTAGATAGGATCGATCGGTTGTTCGAAAACCACCTAATTTTTTACGTTTAAGAGGTAAAACTAGTTCATGCACTCGAATCTAGTACTACTTGGTTCAAACAAGGAAGAAAGGGGTGGGGGTGGGGAGGATTTGTTACTGAATCTAGGACTTGGTGAAAGAGGAAATAATGGGGGCGAAAAGTAGCGAGGCGGCTATCAAGCTGGTCTCTAGGTCTAATAGGAAATAAAGGGAAGCGTAGTACAAACTCAATATAAACCCGATCTATTGGTTGAAAAAGGAAAGAAAGTGGGGACTGGGGACAAGTCAGCGAGTAAGTCCAGCACTAGATTTGCTAGCCTCACACGGTATAAGGTGGCTATCCGAACAAAATGGGACCAACCGGATATCCTGTTACGATGTTTGTTGCCCGAGCCACTCTTATGTAATGCCCTTTGGTAAAATGTAGCGATCGCCTTTGTTAAAAGTAAGGACACGTTAAACCAATGTTGTTTTCAATGTAATGCCTCGATAATATGAATCAATGGCACTTCTTTACATGTCTGCTAAAATTTCCCATTAAGATAAGTTGGTTCTTTTTGTTAGAAATGCAAGCTGTCTGGTCCGCCTACTCTCCGTGCCCAAAGTAATGTCGTATTTAACGGTTGTCATAGTTAATCCTAATGCCCACACTAATATCTAGCAATGCCATTGCTTTAGAAATTACTCTACTGTCCTTGTAGGATTGCCATTCGGATAAGGAACATGCTTCTTTTCATTTGATGCATGTTTCATCACTTATTAGTCACCCTCCTTTCCACCTTTTTGTGCAAGCAGAGATATACATTTCACGCTCGATCTTAGTTGAACTGCACAAATGATATCAAATTATAGTTGAGCATTCAGGAGCTTCACAACCAACCTTGATGTTGCTCAATTTTATTGCAACTAATGAAGAAGAAGCTCTGTGGGTTTAGTTTTCGATGGAAATGGAACGGGGCTGGAACCCTTTTCTTAAATTTTTTGAAGAAGAAGCTGCTAGCTCACGGGACATTGCTTCATTTTAGGTGAACTGCACCAAAAGGTCCCATGAATTGAATCATCCATGTTGGTATTGAAAGAGCCAACTTGACATCGATCTAAGCACCCCGGCCTCCATCCTTGCGGCCATGCGGTACACCTCGTTTGCCACCTGCTCGACCCTAGTGTCCTTGATAAAATGAAGTAATAATACAGTTAAAATAGGCGAGTGTCATCTCTATCATTTCATTTCCAATGTAGATAAAGAAAGTGCTTCTCTTTGTTAATGTATGTTTCATCAACTAGTCCCATTGTTAATGTTTAAGCGTTTACATAAGCTGGGGTGCTTAATTTTAGTTGATATGTACAAAAATAGAGATTTGAATGTCTCAAAGCGCCTCCTTGTACTACCGATGTACTGCTGATGTTCATCCTTTGGCGGAAGGTGTATCTGGGAGACTTGGGGCGATGTCGATATGAGGCGTGCCGTATGAGGCGTCATGAGGCCCATCTCGCCCTCATAGCATGGCATACTATGATACTATCGCAATATTTTCTTCTATTTATTTTGTGTGTTTCATCAACTAGTGCCACTATAATGTAATCACGCTTTTTCATTATCTGTGCAAACAGGGTTATTCAGCTGCATTTTGGTGGAACTGCACAAATGTGCGTATGGAACCGGCATATATCACGAGTGCGAGGTGTGCCAAGTAAAATTACCGACACCAACCATGCTGCATGCGCGCATTGGCATCCACCACCACCGGTGGGATGTGTGGCGCTCTCGTGGGCGGATCTTTCTCGGCAGCAAATCATCTAACCAAATACTAGTAGCTTATATTGGCAGTTTTCTAGGGAGTACTCTTTTACGAAAGAAGCACCAATCTATTTTTCTTTATTTGTACCTTTGTGTCACAACTTTGACCCAAGGTCGAGCTATTTTAGGGTGATTGGCGTAGTACTCGGAGGCTGATTGTAAGCATGATTTTCATTAGTTGTCTGCTGATTGTAAGCATGAGCAGGTGGAAGATTAGGTTAGTCTGAAGCTTACCTTAAACCCTACGCCGCCGTTGAAATGAGGCGGCGTCGAGGAACCGTGGAGAATGGCGGGGAAGCGGCGTCGCGCCATCCGGCCTCCTCTTGCGGTGGGAGAGCGAATACTCCTGTGGCTCGGCTGGCTCTGCACCCTCACGAGCGGCACACCATACTCGATCGATTCGTTATCCTCTGGGTGCTCGACCTTGACCTGTCGCCCACCACCTCCGCTTTGGTTATCGCCTCGGGCGAATCATGCTGCTCCATCGCCCGGAGGAGATACTCGATGAACTCGGAGGACTGCGGCGTGGCTGCCGCCGAGAGTACATGTACATCGCCGCCCTCATCGCTGCCGTCTCGCTCTTTCGCATACATTGCCACATGGCCCTTGCGTCCTCGAAATCTCCCACTCATTGTCAAACCAACTAAGGATCTCCTTCAACACTGGCTAACTTTGCACAGTGGCGCCGCCTTGGTGATCTGCTGATTATTGTTGCATCCTCTCCATAGATGTCCTTTTGAGTGGTCGGTGCTAGCTTTGGAAGATGGGAGGAGGCGGTGGTCTTGCAATAGAGAAGAGGAGAGGAGAGGCGGTGGTTTTGGAATGGAGATGATGGAGAGGAGAGGAGGTGGTTTTGCAATGGAGAAGATCGAGAAGAGGGAGAGGCGAGCGGTGGTTTTGGAATGGAGATGATGGAGAGGAGAGGAGGTGGTTTTGCAATGGAGAAGATGGAGGCGAGGCGGTGGTTTTGGAATGGAGATGATGGAGAGGAGAGGAGGTGGTTTTGCAATGGAGAAGAGGGAGAGGAGGCGTCTTGCAGCGATTTAGGATTAGACGAGAGGGCGGCGGCGTTGTGGTGGATCAAAATCAAAATCAATTTACCCTTCAATTAAAAAGCGACCCACATTAACTAGTCTCCCTTTTATTACGGGTCATAATTGACCATGATTTTTGCACATAAAATATATGTTATCGTTGCAAAAATAATATAATTTGAAAGTACATTCGAATCTGAACCAAAGCGATACAATTTTGGTGACATGCATTCACATTTGCTTATCAAATACGATGCGTGGTCAAACTTTGACCCAAAATCATAAAACAACAAAAAATACTTCCAAGACCAGCGCCGCTCTTCGCTCTTCTCCTCTTAAACCACCGCCGCTCCTCTCTGTTCCAATCTAAATGCAGCGCGCTCCTCTCCTCTTCCATTTCAAAACCACCGCCCTCCTCTCTGTTCGGTCCAAAACCAGCGTCGCTCCTCTCCCGTTCTAATCCAAAACCAGCGCTGCTCCTCTCCTCTTCCATTCAAAACCACCGCCCGGTGAGTGAAGGTGCTGTGGAGAAATAGATCGATGGAGAGTACAACCGATACGTGAGGATCATGAGGCGGCGACCCTATGAAGCTAGCTAGGATGTTGGAGATCAGTCTTGGTTTGACAACAAGGACCAACTAAGCGGCGTGGCGACATCCATGGCCAAATATCTGCAGCAGGCGAAAAGCGGCGATACTCCGGAGAGCGCGGAGTACATAGAGCTGCTCCTCGGGCCATGGAGCAAACAGATTCACGAATCCGATCGTGAGGGAGCGGTGGTGGGAATGTCGATCCCGGATGGAGCATCCACGAGAGATTGAAGGATCGAGCATCTCAAGGTGCCGTTTGTGAGGTGTCTGCGGGCGAGCGGTGGAGTCTTCGTCGACCGAACCCAACTGCAAGAGGAGAAAAGCAGTTGGCCCGATGATGCTTCCCGCCATCGTCTCCTCGCCGTTCACATCGTCTCACAGGCGGCTCTGCCGCCGAGGAATAGGAGGGCTGCCCCCCAGCCCAATAGTCGGGCAGGTTGTGAATTGTCGGGAGGAGCTTAGGGTTGAGTATTTGCAGGTTGTGAATTGTGTTTTGTGTTGTGTATTTTGAGAGTACTTTCAGATATGAATGTCTTTTGAATTTCAGATTTGCAGTATTGAGCATATGAAGTATTTTATGAATTCTAGAGATCTATTTTAGCACTTAAAAATGTAGTTTCATAGGAGTATAAAAGTGCAGACAATGTGATTCTCGAGAGAAAAGCGCAAGTTTGAGTTTGAGATAAGCGCAAGTTCATTTCGAGATAAGCTGCAACTTTAGAGGTAGAGCATTTATATTAACACGGCCTTTTCAAACAGGGTTAACATCATGTTGGAAGTTTTATTCATGGTCGAAAATGGAACTACCAGCCAGTTAACGTCATGTTGATCAACATTCATGCATAGCACATCTTCATATGATGCATAGTCAAAATGCCCACACAATGTCGAGTGTGCGAAACACAGAGAAAAGCGAGGGGCGAAGTTTTGGCAAGTGTTGGGCGTGGTTTTGGGCTGCCCGTCTAGGCTTTCATTTTAACATCGCAGCCACGACCTCGGATGGGAGGTCCATAGGCCTGTTTGTATTTTCTTAGGGCCGTCATGTATCGACCGACCTATGGACCTCCCATCCGAGGTTTTATTTTGGCAGCCCAATTTATGTATTTTTTTGAAGAAAGCAGAGGTCTGTTCTATTTTTCTATATAAGAATAGAAGCATGAGGTCAACTTATGTTTCCCTTCTAACTATATTATATATATTTAAATTATTTTATATGTTATTATATATTATTTTATTGTCATCATATATTTATGAGATACTTACATATGTAAGAAAACAATATCCCACATCTTATTAACTTATAAAATAATTTCTTAACAAATAAAATCCTGGATTGTTTTGTACGAAAATCCTAGTGATTGTGTACAAAAGCTTGGTAAGATTTAAGGGCGAATGTAATAATATCACTTATTATTTAAATATATTTATAACAAAATGCTCAGCCCTTTTTATTTTTGATAACATTGCTGGCCCAACCCAACATTATAATTAGAATCAGCCCAGCAAAATCGTGTATTTAGAGAAAGTGCAAATGGCCTGTAATTTTTAGGAAATAAAATAAATGGGCACATGGGCGCTACATTATTTGTTCACCCAGCCCAGCTAATGGCTGTAATTCAAAAAAGATCAAATTGACTATAAATTCTACGGCATAAAAAAAAACTGTAAATTCTGAAAAAATGGGTTGAATCGTGCCACATTTTGGAGGCTGAAATGTGGGCCAATAGGTGAAATAGCATAAGTCGTTGTCAATTTAGTCAACAAATGATTACGACATGTTAGCCGTTGGATTTACATCCAACGACCGGCATCCATCTTCAATCTCTCGTCTTCTTCCTCCGGTATGCATGGGACCACCTCCGCCTCCTGCTGCTAGCAGCTCTTCTTATGCGCTTCCCTATGAGCGCTACTCCACCGTTGGCCAGGCCATCCCTCCACCCCTCCACACCTCATGTTCTTCTCCACCATTGCCGAACCACACGCACTAGAACGGTTAACCCTCGTACACCTCTCCGTCTGCGACTCTACTCCGCGTCTTCCCATCTCGGCTCGTTGCTGTCCGGGGCCTCGCCGTCGTCCACCACCTTGGATGCGCTTCGGCGGCGTGGTCAACGTGGTCAATGAACGACACCATCAAAAGTAGGCTGTGCGTGGAGAGGTGACAAGCTGGGTCCATGGCCGCACACAAGAAATGCCTCCTTATTACAGCGCAAAATAATGATTCCTCCACGACATCTAGGACCCACGGAAGGGCCTCTATATTTAGCGAAAATAACGTGCCCCCGCGACATGTCGGACCCACCAGCTATCTTCGCGCATGAGAAGTGCCTCCTTATTACGCACAAAAAATGAATACTCCCCTGCCGGTGGAACCCGGCATAGTGGGAAGCTGACTTGTGGGCCTACCAAGTTGGCGGGGACGGAGGGCTTTGTCAACTTAGTCAATATGAGCGATTCTAGCTCCTGTTACCGTCGATGTTCATCCAGCGGCCGTAGTGCTTCTTCAACCTCTGGTCTTCTTGCTCCGGCCGCCCAAACCAGCCCGGTCGTGCGCGTGCTCCTGCCTCCGTGGCGGCTGTGATGCCGCGGAGGCCTCACCGCCCCTACTACTCCCACCGCTGGGCAGGCCATTCCTCTACTCACCCACACCCCTGTTATTCTGCGGCGGCGGCAGCCTCACACCGCATCCGAACGGTGAACCCTCGTACTCCTCTTGGCGTGGGCATCCGCTGCTGCGTCTTCCCGGCTCTGAGTCGTCCCTTCCTAGTCCTCGCCGTCGTCCACCGCCGTGGTGCTCTCGGCGTGGCGTGGTCAGCGTGGTCAGGAGCGACTTCCATCGGACGTGGATGCGTGGAGAGTGACAGCTGGGTCCATGGCGCGACAAGGAAGTGCCTCCTTATTACGCAAAATAATGATTCCTCCACGGCGGGACCCACGGACCCACCGGATTTTGCGGCGTTTCCCCGGGACCCACCGCTACATCTTCGCGCAAGGAAGTGCGTTTGCCGATTGACTGCTGGGACCCACTAGCTACATCTTCGCGCGCAATGAAGTGCGTCCGGGCAAAAAAACGATTCGCCCCATTGCTGGGACCCACCAGCTACATCTTCGCGCAAGGAAGTGCACGGCGGTCGGGACCCACCTGGTGAGCGTGCGTGGCGTTGTCATTCGGTCGTGACGTGTGCGTACATATATCTTGGTGGATGTAGAAGCGCGCGTGTCATAGTTAGGCGCGTCGTGTCGTAGTAGAAGCGCGCGTAGCATGTACGCGTCGTACAATGGCGGGGTGCAAGAAAGAAAATCTGACCCGCGTATGTGTACATCTGGGAGGGTCTCGAACGCCTACTCGCGCATACGTCGGCGGGGCTCGTGTACATGGCTGGGTCGGAGCGGAGAAACAGCGTCGTCGTCGTGTTCATGGGAGAGCAGCGGAATCGTCGTGTTCATGGGGAGCAGCGGAATCGTCGTCTTCATGGGGAGAACAGCGGAATCGTCGTGTTCATCGGGAGAGCAGCAAGCAGCGTGGGAGCCAACCGGCTGGGTCGAAGCGGAATGCGTGGTCGTGTTCGCCGGGAGGCTTGGGCGGAGCAGGCAATGGAAGCGAGGCTGGCGTACCGCTGGAGAAGCAGACCTCCTCGTTGGAACAGGGTCCTGTTGATTGGGAGGGTGTGGCGTGCCGCCAAAGCGGAGAAGCGGACCTCCTACGGTGAAGCAGAGAGTCTGTTGATCGGGAGGGTGTGGCGTGCCGCCAAAGCAGGCAAGCGGACCTCCTACGGTGTGCCGCCAAAGCAGCAATGGAGTCTGTTCGCCGGGAGGGTGTGGCGTGCCGCATAAAGCAGGACTCCACGAGATCTGTTCATCTCCACCGTCGACCTCCTCCGGCCTCCACGGGCTACCGTCGACCTCCTCCAGCCTCCACGGGCTCTGTTCATCCAGCCTCCACCTCGCGCTACTCCACGGCTCTTGTTCAACCACCCTCCACGGGCACCCCTCCACCGTCTCTGTTCATCCAGCCCTCCACACCACGGGGTCTGTTCAACCACCCTCCACGGGCACCCCTCCACCATCTCTATTCATCCAGCCCTCCACACCACGGGGTCTGTTCAACCACCCCTCCACGGGCACCCCTCCACCGTCTCTGTTCATCCAGCCCTCCACCACACCACGGTCTGTTCATCCGAGCAACGCCACCGCTCCTTGTTCATCAAACCCAGCATAGCGCTCCTTTGTTCATCCAGGCAGCATCGATCGGCTTGATTAGCAGCGATGGCGAAGAATCGCTCGATCGGGTTGATTAACAGCCATCGATCGATCGCTCGGGTTCGATAGCGTAGCCCTGCGGTCTGTCGCTCGGGTTGATTAGAGCCCAATGCCTCGCTTCGGGTTGATTAGAGCCAGCGCCTCACACACTGCAGCAGCGTCGTGTATGAGAAACACACATCGCTCGGCCCCGACCTCCCACCGTAGCAGGAACTCCCGAAATTTTCCTCCCCTCGCTTCTACCATGGTTTTTCCGTCATGGACAACCCAAAGAATGTCATGCAGCTGCGTCTCCGGCCCGCCAGGACGAAAAGCCCATTTTCTGTCATGATTTTTGTCATAAGTAGGAGCCACCACATCTATGATGATACGGGTTTTGTCACAATTATCGTCATAGAAGTGTCATATGTATGTGAGAAAAAAATTCGTTCGACCCAAAATGTCACGGATGTGTCTTTTTTGTAGTGAAGGCGTTTGATGCCCTCCTTTGGCTGCAGAAAGCTAATTTTGGTAAAAATCACGGCGAAGGTTTCAGTCAATCAGATTCGGATCTCCGGATATAAAAAAAGCGGTGAAAAAGGCGTGGGCGAGAATGCGAAACATAGAGAAATAGAGATAGATCCAATCTTGCCATGGAGGCCAAGGACGGAGGAAACCCTTCTCCCATGTAGGGAGGAGGTCAAGGAAGAAAGAAGGCGAAGGGCCCCTCTCCCTTCTCTTCGGTGGGGCGGAGCAGCTGCCGTGGCCACCATCATCATCACTGCGATCTTCACCAACATCTCAATCACCTTCCCCATCTATCTCAGCGGTCCACTCTCCATAACCAGCTGTACCCTCTACTTGAACATGGTGCTTTATGCTTCATATTATTATCCAATGATGAGTTGCCATCCTATGATGTCGAATAGATTTCATTGTCCTATCGGTGGTTGATGAATTGCTATGATTGATTTAATTTGCTTGTGGTTATGTTGTTGTCCTTTGGTGCCCATCATATGGTAGCGTGGATCACACCATAGGGTTAGTTGTATGTTGATAGGACTATGTATTGGAGGGCAAGAGTGTGAGAAGCTTGAACCTAGCATAGAAATTGATGCATACGGGATTGAAGGGGACCAATATATCTTAATGCTATGGTTGGGTTTTACCTTAATGAGCGTTAGTAGTTGCGGATGCTTGCTAATAGTTCAACCATAAGTGCATAGAATTCCAAGTAAGGGATGACATGCTAGCGATGGCCTCTCCACATAATACTTGCTATCGGTCTAGTAAAGTAGTCAATTGCTTAAGGGACAATTTCACAACTCCTACCACCACTTTTCCACACTCGCTATATTTACCTTAGTAGTGTCTTTATCTAAACAGCCTCTAGTTTTTATTTCGCGCTCTTTATATTCTTGCTAGCCTATCCAAAACACCTACAAAGTGCTTCTAGTTTTATACTTGTTCTAGGTAAAGCGAGCGACAAGCGTCGTGAGAGTTTTATCGATGGTCGATAGAACTTTAGGGAATATTTGTTCTACCTTTAGCTCCTCGTTGGGTTCGACACTCTTACTTATCGAAAACTGTTGCGATCCCCTATACTTGTGGGTTATCAAGACCTTTTTACGGCGGCGTTCGTTGCGGGAGTCATAGCGTGGGGTGAATATTCTCGTGTGTGCTTGTTTGCTTTATCACTAAGTAATTTTATTTGCTGTTCTTAGTTGTTCTCTATCTTTAGTTATGGATATGGAACACGAAATACCAAAAAATTAGGTGTACCTTACGCTCATGGAGATGGGAACCTCCTAAAACCCTCGATGCTCAATATGTGAAAAATATTATGTACCACTTTGATAATCCTGAGAAAACCTCATTCAATTTGGTAATGGGAGTAACGTTGGATCAACGTGAATACTTTAGGAATTATCGCTTGACACAAAAAGGGAAACTATTATGGGATCAAATTTATATATTAAAGTGGTATGCTCGGCAAGTATGCTTGAATTATGATTATACTTGTTGCTCTAGGATGAAGGCTCCACACCTTCCCTTTTCATGCAAATTTAATGATAATGAAATCTTAGCTTCTTATGCTAGAGGTATATATGATTACTATGATGTGGAACAAATAGAAGAATTTGTTGCTTTTAAGGGTGCTTATGAAATTGAATCTTTGTTTGAAAAGTATGAAGCTTTTGATGATGATGTTTATAGGCCTGAAAATTTAGCTATCCTAAAATATTGCTATGATAATTATGAATATAATTCCTATATTAATCGCTTATTGAGAAAGTCTCCACTGTCCAAGAAGAGACTAATATTTTGCAGGAATCTATGGAAGAAGAAATTGATGAAACTGTGAGCTCATTGGATGAAAAAGATGAGGAGGAGGCGAAGAACAAAAGGAGGAAAAGCGGATTAGCTACCGTGCCCACCTTCTAATGAGAGTAACTCTTCAACTCATACATTGTTTAATTTCCCTTCGTGCTTGCCGAAGGATGATTGCTATGATGACTATTATGATCCCATTGATTCTCTTGAAATATCCCTTTTTGATGATGCTTGCTATGCTTGTGGCCAAGATTCCAATATGAATTATGCTTATGGAGATGAACTTGCTATAGTTACTTATGTTAAACATGAAATTGTTGCTAATGCACCCACACATGATAGTCCTATTATCTTTTTGAATTCTCCCGAATATACTATATCGGAGAAGTTTGCCCTTATTAAGGATTATATTGATGGGTTGCCTTTTACCGTTGCACATGATGATTTTGATAAATATAATATGCATGTACTTGCTGCTCCTACTTGCAATTATTATGAGAGAGGAACTATATCTCCACCTCTCTATGTTTCCAACATGATAAAATTGCAGAAACTGTTTATACTATGCATTTGCCTTTACTAGGTGTGCATGAATTGTTCTTTTATGACATGCTGATACATAGGAAGAGAGTTAGACTTCGTCATTACATGCTATATGTTGCTTTGTGCTAACTACTAAATTACAAATCATTGTTAATTAAAATTGGCTTTGATATACCTTGGGATCTGGGTGGATCCATTACTTGAGCACAATATGCCTAGCTTAATGGCTTTAAAGAAAGCGCTGCCAGGGAGACAACCCGGAAGTTTTAGAGAGTCATTTATTTCTGTTCTGTGCTTTTATAAAGTTTAGGAATAAAAATAATGTGCCAAGGTTTGCCTTTAGGATGTTTACAATGCTTGTTGGTTTGTGCGGTGCAGGACAGAAACTTTGGCTGTAGTGCACGAATTTCAGTTTTTTACTGGAGCGTCAAATGGTTCTGATTCTTTTGCACTGTCTTTCTGCACAAATTTTTATTTTTCCTCATTTTGGCAGAATTTTCAAGTGTCAGAAGTATGGTTAATGTTCAGATTATTACAAACTGTTCTGTTTTAGACAGATTCTGTTTTGATCCATAGTTTGCTTGTTTTGATGAAAGTATCTATTTATATCAGTGGATTAAGCCATGAAAAAGTTATATTACAGTAGACAAAATGCAAAAAAAAATATGAATTGGTTTGCAACAGCACTTAGAGTAGTGATTTGCTTTATTATACTAACGGATCTTACCGAGTTTTCTGTTGAAGTTTTGTGTGGATGAAGTGTTCGATGATCGAGAAGATCTCAATGTGAGAAGAAGGAAGAGAGGAAAGAGCTCAAGCTTGGGGATGCCCGAGGCACCCCAAGTAAATATTCAGGGAGACTCAAGCGTCTAAGCTTGGGGATGCCCCGGAAGGCATCCCCTCTTTCTTCAACAAATATCGGCATGTTTTCGGATTTGTTTCATTCATGTGATATGTGCAAATCTTGGAGCGTCTTTTGCATTTAGTTTTCACTTTTCTTTTATGCACCATGCTGGTATGAGATAGTCCTTGGTTGATTTATAGAATGCTCATTGCACTTCACTTATATCTTTTGAGTATGGCTTTATAGAATGCTTCATGTGCTTCACTTATATCATTTCAATCTTGGATTACTGTTTCTCTTTACATAGACAACCGCCATTTGTAGAATGCTCTTTTGCTTCACTTATATTTGTTAGGCGTGGGCATATCTTTTGTAGAAAGAATTAAACTCTCTTGCTTCACTTATATCTATTTAGAGATGACAGGAACTGGTCATTCACATGGTTAGTCATAAAATCCTACATAAAACTTGTAGATCACTGAATATGATATGTTTGATTCCTTGCAATAGTTTTGCGATATAAAGATGGTGATATTAGAGTCATGCTAGTGGGTAGTTTTGGATTGTAGAAATACTTGTGTTGAGGTTTGTGATTCCGTAGCATGCGCATGGAGAACCGTTATGTAGCGAAGTCGGAGCATGAGGTATTTGTTGATTGTCTTCCTTATGAGTGGCGGTCGGGGACGAGCTATGGTCTTTTCCTACCAATCTATCCCCTAGGGGCATGCGTAGTAGTACTTTGCTTGAGGGCTAATAAACTTTTGCAATAAGTATATGAGTTTTTATGACTAATGTTGAGTCCATGGATTATCGCACTCTCACCCTTCCATCATTGCTAGCCTCTTGATGCCGTGCATTGCCCTTTCTCACCTCGAGAGTTGGTGCAAACTTAGCGGTGCATCAAACCCGTGATCGATCGCTCTATCACATAAGCCTCATTATATCTTCCTCAAAACAGCCACCATACCTACCTATTATGGCATTTCCATAGCCATTCTGAGATATATTGCCATGCAACTTCCATCATCATCATATACATGACTTAAGCATTTATTATCATATTGCTTTGCATGATCATAAGATAGCTAGCTTGATGTTTTCATGGCTTGTCCGTTTTCTTTTGATGTCATTGCTACGCTAGATCATTGCACATCCCGGTACACCACCGGAGGCATTCCTATCGAGTCATATCTTTGTTCTAGTATCGAGTTGTAAGTAAATAAAATTGTGATGATCATCATTATTAGAAATTGCCCCATAAAAAAAGAGGCCAAAAAAGCCTAAATAAAAAAGGGTGCCAAAGAAGCCCATAAAAAAAAAAGGAGAAAAAAGGGGCAATGTTACTATCCTTTTACCACACTTGTGCTTGAGTAGCACCATGTTCTTCATATATAGAGAGTCTCTTGAGTTATCACTTTCATATAGTAGTGGGAATTTTCATTATAGAACTTGGCTTGTATATTCCAACGATGGGCTTCCTCAAATGCCCTAGGTCTTCATGAGCAAGCAAGTTGGATGCACACCCACTTAGTTTCAGTTTGAGCTTTCATATACTTATAGCTCTAGTGCATCCGTTGCATGGCAATCCCTACTCCTCACATTGACATCAATTTATGGGCATCTCCATAGCCCGTTGATTAGCCGCGTCGATGTGAGACTTTCTCCTTTTTTGTCTTCTCCACATAACCCTCATCGTCATATTCTATTCCACCCATACTGCTATATCCATGGCTTGCACTCATGTATTGCGTGAGGGTTGAAAATGCTGAAGCGTTAAAAGTATGAACCAATTGCTCGGCTTGTCATCGGGGTTGTGCATGATGTGAATATTTTGTGTGGTGAAGATGGAGCATAGCCAGACTATATGATTTTGTAGGGATAACTTTCTTTGGCCTTGTAATTTTGAAAAGACATGATTGCTTTATTAGCGGGCTTGAAGTATTATTGTTTTATGTCAATGATAGACTATTGCTTTGAATCACTCGTGTTAATATTCATGCCATGATTAGACATATGATCAAGATTATGCTAGGTAGCATTCCACATCAGAAATTATCTTTTTATCATTTACCTACTCGAGGGCGAGCAGGATTAAGCTTGGGGATGCTGATCGTCTCCATCATATCTATAATTTTTATTGTTCCATGCCAATTTTCTACAACTTCCATATACTTTTGGCAACTTTTTATACTATTTTGGGACTAACATATTGATCCGATTGCCCGGTGCGGTTCTGTCATTGCATGTTTTTGGTTTATGAAATATCCATATCAAGCGGATTCCAAGCGGGATAAAAGCAGACGGAGATTTTTTGGAATATTTGGAAAATCTGGAAGAAAGATCAGAAGCGGTGTCGAGGTGGGCACGAGGTGAAGCGCCCTACCCCCAGGCGCCCTGACCCTCGTGGGCCACCGTAAAGCGGTTGATGCCCTCCTTGACGCAAGAAAGCTATTTTGGTTAAAAAATCACGGCAAAGGTTTCAGTCAATCGAATTCTGGATCTCCGGATATAAAAAGCGATGAAAAGGCGTGAGCGAAGCATAATAACGAGAGATAGATCTAATCTCGGAGGGCTCTCGCCCTCCACGCCATGGAGGCCAAGGACCGGAGGAAACCCTTCTCCCATCTAGGGAGGAGGTCAAGGAAGAAGAAGGCGAAGGGCCCCTCTCCCTTCTCTTCGGTGGCGCCGGAGCAGCTGCCATGGCCACCATCATCATCACCTTGATCTTCACCAACACCTCCGCCATCTTCACCAACATCTCCATCACCTTCCCCCTCTATCTACAGCGGTCCACTCTCCGCAACCCGCTGTACCCTCTACTTGAACATGGTGCTTTATGCTTCATATTATTATCCAATGATGTGTTGCCATCCTATGATGTCGAATAGATTTTCGTTGTTCTATCGGTGGTTGATGAATTGCTATGATTGATTTAATTTGCTTGTGGTTATGTTGTTGTCCTTTGGTGCCCATCATATGGTAGCGTGGATCACACCATAGGGTTAGTTGTATGTTGATAGGACTATGTATTGGAGGGCAAGAGTGACGAGCTTGAACCTAGCATAGAAATTGATGCATCGGGTTTGAAGGGGACCAATATATCTTAATGCTATGGTTGGATTTTACCTTAATGAGCGTTAGTAGTTGCGGATGCTTGCTAATAGTTCAACCATAAGTGCATAGAATTCCAAGTAAGGGATGACATGCTAGTAGTGGCCTCTCCACATAATACTTGCTATCGGTCTAGTAAAGTAGTCAATTGCTTAAGGGACAATTTAGCAACTCCTACCACCACTTTTCCACACTGCTATATTTACTTTAGTTGTGTCTTTATCTAAAGAGCCCCTAGTTTTTATTTTCGCGTTCTTTATATTCTTGCTAGCCTATCCAAAACACCTACAAAGTGCTTCTAGTTTTATACTTGTTCTAGGTAAAGCGAACGACAAGCGTACGTAGAGTTGTATCGGTGGTCGATAGAACTTTAGGGAATATTTGTTCTACCTTTAGCTCCTCGTTGGGTTTGACACTCTTACTTATCGAAAACTATTGTGATCCCCTATACTTGTGGGTTATCAGGTACGTACTAGTAGGTGTGAGAAGGCTTGCATAATTGTAGCACTAGTACTTTGAATGTGATGGGAACAAGGTAAAGATAAATTGATGGGTTTTTGGTTTCAAGGCACTGAAAGCGGCTCCGAGCGAGTTTAGTGGAACATAAATTTGAAGTAGACTACACTTCTCGAGATCGTAAATATTATATTCTTGTCAAAAATTGGCACAAAATCTGAAGGAGACCAATGGAAGTACTACTAGCAACCCATGATTTATCTACTACGCATACAGCATGATGGAGTAGTAATGTCTTTCTTCGCCCTCACGTCCACTCAATCTGCATCGCTGTATTAATTGACCATCAATGAAGTGAAGGACTTTACAGCGTCAAATTATCACATGCAATGGATCTTGGTACAAAATTGCGTCCGCCCAAGTACCAGCGTGTGCGTGCGAGGAATGAGTGCGTGCGTGGTGTGCGTGCACATCTTAACCGTGCATGTACGCCCGGTGTGGCTCGGGGAGGCAGTACATTCTTACGGAACCAGCAGCCGTCCTTTGTGATCAATCCACATAAGGATGTCGCGACAACGCCTCCACATGTGCCATGTGGCTTCATGAACTATAAGAGAGACAACGTGTGGCGTGCCATTGTGTTTTGCACATACTTGAAGTACTAGTAAGGTACCGTGCATTGCAAGCATCAGATTTTGCAACCAAATTATGAATAAATACCACACTATAGCATGTAAGTTCGAGTCATATATGCACTGATGTAGACCTTCGTTTAATTCTTATAGTTCATCTCATTCAAAAAAATAGTTTTTTATTAAAAACCTAGGGCCTCTTTGATTAGTAGGATTTCCAAAAGCGGGGAATAGGAAGAACATGGTATTAGAGTGGAATGTAGTCTTGAATCCTCAGGATTATGCAGTGTTTGATTATGCATAGAAAAAGCATGAAATTCTTTCAAAGAGTTTTGAGTGGATGGTATGTTTCCTTTGAAATCTAGTGCAAATGAATCATATGGAAAAATTCCTATGGTTTACAATCCTCTGAATCAAACAACCAAGATAGGAAAAATTCCTAAGTTAGAATCCTCCAAAATTCCTTTGATAATCCTTTGAATCAAAGAAGCCCTTAATCTATTTTATGATTCATGGAATTATCGTTGTAAAGCATAAAGTAAAAACAAATAATGGCAATTCAACTAGAAAAAAAGTTTGGGCGGTTATGATACGGAAGATTCTAGAACAAAGGAGAACCCTTGTTGTTTTGAGATTTGTGCATTATGCTTAAGTTCAACCATGGAGTACGCTAGATTGTACATGTGGCAAAATCCGGTGGGGGCTAGAAGATGGTGCGAGGGCGAGTGGAGGAGACTATGAAGGAGTGCACAAGCTGCGAGATCGATATTTAGAGAGGGCGAGCGTCTTGTTGTTGCTTGTGATGTGAACCATGAAAAATGTCCCATGAGCTAGGGGCCAAGCATTGCTAATCCTTTACAAGGAGGGCCAATTCATCAACTTAAACCATTTTACCAGCAATTGTCTAATGATCACATTCATATTAGCCTCGATATATAGTGATGTTAGGGGCAGGGCCCTTGCTGCCCCTGTCTTCGCCATTGTCTTGTGCGTCGAGAGATGAAGCGAAGGCATGGATGATGAGAGGGCGTTGGATATATAATTAATGTGGGTGTATTAGCTATATGTAATCCTATATAGAGAGGTATAGATTGATCGATGTGGGCGTGGGAAGAGGTGAGACCTCACTAGATATATAGATTGATCGGTTTATGTGGAAAATTATGAAAGACCTAGCTATACACACACACACACACACACACACATAGAGGAACATCGATCATTAGCATGCGTGAGAGATAAATAATGCTGATATGATGGAGAGGGGATGTGTGTGTGCCTTCATGGGAGACCGACCTGAAGAAAAAGATTGCATGTGTGCGATGGATAATGCCATTTGGTAGTGTGTGTGCATGCATGCAGAGAGAAAGTTAGTGGTACAATTATAAAGAAGACCAATGTGTGGGTGTAAAAGACTAGGTGAGGTCATAATGAATGTAAAGTTGAATTCAAATATTTGAATAAGAGATCATGATGTTTGAAACCCATGCATGCATGAATATAACGGAGATCTCTGCGGTGTGGTTTGGAAGCGAGCATGTTGTAATGTATACACATTGAACAAGGTCAGACTGGTTTGAATTTGAGATCTAGATGGCGGACATCGTTTGGCTACATTGCATCCGTGCATGGACACACTATTCTAATTGGAGATGATGGTGGCTTTCGCATCACATATCTATATCTCTACCCCTATATATATTATATTATATTTTTATATAGTGTGCGGATAACTTTAACTTTGAAAGATGGTGCGTTGGATGAGGCCAATCCGATGGTGCGAGCTGGAAAATTTGAGCACTCTTGGCGTTGGATATCATCTAGATTCCACCAGATTTTCCACATATACAATCTAGAAGACTCTATGGTTGACCTTAAGCATAATGCACAAACCTCAAAACACAAGCACTTCTTCTTTGTTCTAGAATCTTCCGTATCAAATTTCCCAAATGTTTTCTACATGATTTGTTTTTACTTTATGCCTTACAACGCACAATTCAATGAATCTTAAAATAGATTTGCTTTCTTATAAAAACTAGATGATTTTGAATGAAATGAACTATAAGAATTAAACGAACATCTACATCATGCATATATGACTCAAAGCTTACATGCTATAATGTGGTATTTATTCATAATTTTGTTGCCAAATCTCATGCGTGCAATGCACGTGTACCTTACTAGTCTAAATGGTGTCTGTGTGTGTGTGTGTTGTGCGTGTTAAACACATTGTACGTAGTATATCATACTAGTCTAAATTGTCTTTTTTCGGGTACACGTTAAGCTTGTTCTCTCGAAATTTCAAGCCGCGCCTTGTTATGCCAAAATTTCAAGCTAGCGTCTCTGTCTATCGTGATGCGAAACTCCCGCCTCTTCAACCCGCGCCTTGTTACCCCGAACTATTTAAGATAAATCTTTGTCTCGTTGTGCTCCAACAACTCCCTCCATCTCAACCCGCACCTTGCTATTCCAAAATTACAACGCGCGCGAAAACTCCCACTTGCTGTGAAATCCCGACACGTGAAATGCCTGTGATACCCCTGTACCGAAAGAACTACCTCAAATCGGTGGGGGTACTTTCGTAACTTACCCCACATTTGGACAAGCGCGTCCCTAAGCCATGGTTCCCCACTCCCATCCCATCCGTCCACCCATTCATACACCAAGGCGGAAAACCATAAAGCCCCACCCTCCTCCGTCGCCACCAGTAGAGCCTCTTCCCCGGCAGCGTCGTCCACAAAAACACCTCGGCGTCCCTCATCCACCGTCGGATGAGGATCCATCATCGATCTGGTTGTCCGCGGTTCAACCACCCGTCCTCCACCTCCAAGGAGCTGCCCGGCGTTCCCCTCGTCTTCGCGCCACCTCCATTCCCACCACCGTCTTCTGCACCACCGAAGAGCATCATCATCACCGTTTCCTCGGATGAAGCTGCGGCTTAATCGGCGTCACCAAAGAGGTTGTACACTAATCGCCGAATTTTCTTCTTGATTCGATCTCACGTTGCTGCCGGCGCTCGGTCGAGTCGACTGGCGTGGCTCCATCAAGCGGCGTCGCCGCCACTTCCTCCAGGGTCGCTCCTCGGCGGTGGCGTCCACATCGATAAGGCTGCTGCTTGCTGCTTTAGCCCTAGCTCGCGCTGCTGCTCTGCTTTTGCTCTCGGTCCCCTGCCTTGTCTACGCTTGCTCTTGCTCTTGCTCACGCTGTTGCTCTTGCTCTTGCTCTTGCTTGCGATGCTGCTCGATTGCTACACTTGATCGGTTGAATCGACTTTTGGGTCGATCGATTTTCGAGGGTGGAGGCTCACGGAGTTAAGGAAGAACCGAACCAGTGGGGAGGGGCTCGCGGGAAGGTACCCACTATCTATCTTAGGGTTACGGGTGGGGCGGTGGTGCGGCGGTGGTGGGGCGGTGGCGTGGGGATCGTCGGAGAAAATGCTCGGAATGGGGGTGTCGGTGTCAAAACCGGCGGATCTCGGGTAGGGGTCCCAGGCTGTGCGTCTAGGCGGATGGTAACGGAGACAAGGGACACGATGTTTTTACCAGAGTTGGGCCCTCTCGATGGAGTAATACCCTACTCTGCTTGATTAATATTGATGATATGGGTAGTACAAGTAGATCTACCACGAGATCAAGGAGGCTAAACCCTAGAAGCTAGCCTATGGTATGATTGTCGTTAATCCTACGGACTAAAACCCTTAGGTTTATATAGACACGGATAGGGTTAGGGTTACATAGAGTCGGTTACAATGGTAGGAGATCTACATATCCGTATCGCCAAGCTTGCCTTCCACCAAGGAAAGTCCCATCCGGACACGGGACAAAGTCTTCAATCTTGTATCTTCATAGTCTAGGAGTCCGGCCAAAGATGATAGTTCGACTATCCGGACACTCCTAGTCCAGGACTCCCTCGGTAGCCCACAGACCAAGCTTTAATGGCAGCAGTGCAGCGCATATTGTCTTGGCATTGCGGCGGGTTCCTCTTCGAATACTTCATAGAAGGTTTTGAACACCGGGATAGTGTGCGGCTCTGCAAAACAAGTTCCACATACCACCGTAGAGAATAATTTTTGCCGCAGATCTGCTGGCGTATTCATGACGTGACATCACACCACGGCCAAGCCTTTATCTGAATCGTTTTTAATGTTCCACCTCAACGCGTTTAGCGGCGGTTTCATAGCACGTCTTATCAAAGCGGAGATCGTGCCCCTTATTCAGGATTCCCATCAATATGGACATGGGTAACCCAACCGTGCCGTTAGCGCCTCCTCTATCGGCGAGTCCTAATCGACCACGGGGAGGCTCTTGGTATTCAAGCTATCACGCCCAATATCGACCCTATCCAAAAGGAACTCGGCGGTCCCACCAAGATAGACCGCATATTGAAAGCGCTTTTGCAAGGGGATATCATTACATCAACATTACATAATAGATGGGGATACATACATAAAGGCACAGATGCCACAAGAATACATCAACATCATATACAAGATCAACATCCGACTACGGATGAAACATAAACGAAACTCAAGCGACACCCACCACTGCTAGCCCGGGCTGCCGACTGGAACCTATCCTGATCAAAGAAGAAGCGGAAGAAGAACTCCAATACAAGCAAACATCACTCTCGCGTCATGATCATCGCATAACATGTACACCGCAACTGTTGGTGTAATGTCTGTGAGCCACGAGGACCCGGCAATCCCATTACCATGGGTATCAAGACTAGCAAAGCTTAAAGGGAAAGGAAGGGGTAAAGTGGTGAGGTTGCAGCAGCGGCTAAGCATATATGGTGGCTAACATCGCAAAAGAAGCGAAAAGAGAAACAAAGGCGGTCGTCAACTAGTAATGATCAAGAAGTGATCTGAACTCCTACTTCGTCGGACATAACCCGAAACCGTGTTCTCCTCTCGATCAACCCGAAAAGAGACACTCACGGTTACACACGGTTGGTGTATTTTAGAAGAGTTTGCTTCAAGTTTACTACAAGCGGATATTAACAAATTCCCATCTGCCACATAACGCAGGCACGGCTCTCGAAAGTTTATACCTGCGGGGTGTCCCAACAGCCCATGATAAGCTCTCGCGATCAACGAAGGATATTCCTTCTCCCGGGAAGACCGATCAGTCTCGGAATCCGGCTACAAGACATTCGGCAACAATAAAACAAGACCAGCAAAGCCGCCGGATGTGCCGACAAATCCCGATAGAAGTGCGCGTACCTCGTTCTCGAGGCACACCGGATAAGTCAAGCTACGAGTAAAACCAACCCTCGAGTTGCCCGTGGTGGCCCATGAAGTCTGCTCGGTTCGGACCAACACTCGAAGAAGCACTGGCCGGGGGGCTAAAATAAAGATGACCCTCGGGCTCCGAACCCAAGGGAAAAGAAGGGCATAGGTGAGGCAAATGGTAAAACCAATGTTGGGCCTTCTTTGGAGGAGTCTTATTCAAAAGCGAGCTGTCAAGGGGTCCCATAAATCACCCGACCGCGTTAGGGGCGCAAAATCCGGGAACATAATACCGATATGACCGAAACTAGAGGCGGCAAAGTGGAACAAAACACCAGGCATAAGGCCGAGCCTTCCACCCTTTACCAAGTATATAGATGCATTAATTAAATAAGATATATTGTGATATCCCAACAAGTAAACATGTTCCAACAAGGAACAACATCTCCATGTTCAACAAGGAACAAACTTCATCTTCTGCAACTAACAACGCTATAAGAGGGCTGAGCAAAGCGGTAACATAGCCAAACAACGGTTTGCTAGGAAGGGTAACAAAGGTTAGAGGCTGACATGGCAATTTGGGATGGCTTGATAAACAGGTAATAGGTAGCGCAGCATAGCGATAGAAACGAAGCAACTAGCATAGCAAAGATAGTAATGAGATCCGGGTAGCGGTCATCTTGCCTGAAATCCATAAGGAAGAAGAACGAGTCCATGAATAAGATGAAGCCAAGCGTGAGCGACGAATCCTCACGATCGCAATGAAAGCAGGAACTATCGAAAAGAAGCACACAACATAGTAAACACACCACACATGAACAAGACATGATGCACAACAAGCATGATGCATGACAAAGCTACATGAAGCTACTCATGGCAGAGATGATGCAAACAAGAGCAACACATCAAAGCAAGTTTAAATAAGGCGGAAACAACATATAACAAATCGGAAGTCCTCATATGCAAATTTTGAAATTGGTCCAGATCTGAATAAACATTATATTCAAGTTGTTAAACAGCAAGTTAAGATGCACCACAATGATCTACACGAAATTCTAGTCAAGTTACATATAAAGTTCATTTAATTGAACTCGGCCTAGAAGATATGAGCAAAACAAGTTAAACATGGCATTGATGCAAAATGCATACAACCATCAAGCAAACACCTCAAAACAAGGATGCAACATGATAATATGAAGCTACATGCAATTCTAAGCAAGTTTCATATAGAGCACACTCAAAAGCGAACAGCGGTGCAACACATACACACTATACAAGTCATGACAACAATCTGTCCAAAACAGCAACTAGGCATATTACAAGCATCAAAACACTATGCTACAACATCTCAACGTGAAAACAAAAGGCATGGGCATGATGTACAGGTAAAGCATGACAAAACATGAACACTGAGCTATCTCCAGAAATGACTAAAACATGCTCAAAAGGACATGGCAAGATTGCAAATAATAACAGTTTCAGACTTATCAGGAAATAACATCAGGTTGCAAAGTTTAGAGCTATCAAACAACATGTTACAGGAACTTAACATGGAAAATAAAGGCATGGCATGAAACTACTAAATGCATAGAACAAAAATCCTTTACTGACCATGAGCCAAAAGGATTCAGAAAATATGATGGCACCCATGTAAACATAGCAAGTTATATTACAGATTCATACATGGCAGGAACAACAATAAGTAGGCATGTTGGTGAGCTTGAACCACTCACCACAGAGAAATACATGACATGGAAATGCAACTCACAGTAAGAAGACATGTCATAGAAGCTATACATGGCAAGAACAACAACATAGCATGCAAGGATCAACTACAACAACCTTGGCAAAATTGAATAACATGTAAACAATCTGCGGGAACATTTTATAGCAAAAGTAGAGCTCGATTGACTCAAGCTATGGCACTCCATAATTGCAAACAAGGGCATGGATGGATGATAATAACCATATGTTCAAAACATCCTTACTGAAGTATCTCAAAATAAGCATGGATCTCTCGGTAGCATCAAGTTTACATGGCATAAAAATATCAGTGAGCAGGGTGAAATCAGCAACATCATGAAGCCTAGTTTGCATGCTTGTGCTAGTCACCACAGAGATCACAAAAATACATGGCATACACCCCTGTAAATATGGCATGGCATATTACAAAACACATGTAGGGCTCAAGTTCATAGGGTGCACACATCAATCATGGCAAAAATGACAAAAGTGCATGTTCTGATAAGAAACTGAAACTAACATCACATAGCCCTCTTCTAACAGAATTTCGGGCATCAATATGAGCTCAAATGTAAATGATGCAATGAGATGAAATGATGTACTCGTCGAGAGCGAACAATTTGACATATTACGCACAAAAGCGGGCAGTATGGAGAGTTATGGCATGATGAATATGGCATGAAAATTCTTGGAATCTGGGGACTTAGTGAAAATCAACCTCCAGCTGGGCCGGGGCGAAGCGGGGCGAGGAGACCGAGGCGGAGAAAGCGTGTTTGTATGGGGAACCTGGTGGATCTCATCCACAGGCGGATCGGGCGGATCGAACTCCGGCAGAGGCGACTCGGTGGTGAGGCGGCAGGCGGCGGGACACCAGCCGGGAGGCCTGAGGCGGAGGCGGAGGCCGCAGCGTCGTGCTCGGCGAAACTCCATGGCGCCAGCCATGGAGTCGGGCTCGGCCTTGTGAGCCAGGCGACAGCCTTGGCCGGAGATCTGGCGCGGCTCCGGGCAGGGAGGTGGCTGACAGCGGCGCCAGTGGCGACTCCGGCCAGCCTTGAGCAGCGGGCAGCAGGCATCCCAGGCAGCGGCAGCGGATCCAGGCCCCATGCCTGGTGAGCCTCATGGAGCAGCCAGGCCAGGCGGCGGCGGCAGACAGGTGGCGGGCGTGGGTTGGGTGGAGGCAGCGGTGGACATGTCCGCGGGGACGGACATGTCCGTGCAGCATGAAGAAAAACTAGGGTTAGGGTAGGAAACATCCAGAATTTGGGGAGGGCTTATTTATAGGTAGAAGGAGCTAGGAGAGTCCAAATGAGGCGGTTTTCGCCCCCACGATCGTGATCGAGCGGCCAAGGAAGCATGGAGGGAGCTAGATGGGTTTTGGGCCACTTTGGAAGGGGTGTTGGGCTGCACACCAAAGAGGCTTTGCCGTTACCGGTTAACGTTGGAGTATCAAGCGACCTCAAATGATCTGAAACTTGACGGTGGTCTACGGTGCTATACCAAGGCAGCAGCAAACCTCGGTCCATTCAAGAGCGTTTAACACCCTTTACGAAAATAGGTAAAAGGGGCGCAGGGGACATAGGAGTGCGGATTACCAAAGCGGACAGCGGGGAAAATGCTCGGATGCATGAGGCGAACACGTATGCAAAATGAAATGCACATGATGGCATGATATGAAATGCAGATGATGACATGGCAAAGTGCAACACGCAAGCACATGACATGGCAACAATGATGAATAACTGGCAGACACCTGGCGCATCGAATCCGGGGCGTTACATCAACCTCTTTATAATGAGACCAAGGCCCTCTTCTTTTTTACGCCCTCCATCGAGGTTAAGCCTCGGCTTGAGTTCTAACACCCAAAGCTTCAGATTTAGGCGCGGACCTTCGACGATGTCGGCTCCGACCAACTTGGCGATGGATGTCTTCTTCCGTCACGAAGAAGATGTGCTAAAGCTGCGAGCGCGGTATCTAACGGCGAGATTTAGCATAGGCTGCCTGCTCCGGGCAGGTCATTCCCACTCACGAGCCGGCGAGAGCATGGTGTTCGTGTCACACTTCCTTTGGGGTTTAGGCTTCCAGCGGATCCCTTTGTGCGGGGCTCATGTTTTATTATGGGCTGGATTTCCATGAGCTCAAATCCAGGTCCATCCTCAATATCTCGTCATTCATTGTCGTATGTGAGGCCTTCCTCCATATTACCCCTCACTTTGGATTGTGGCTCAAGACCTTCAAGGTGGAGCCAAAGATCGAGGGCAACAAGCAGTCTTGGAGGGCGGTCATAAGCAAGTGTCTTTGATGCTCCGTGGCCGAGGCTCTTTTCAAGAAGGAGCTTGGTTTGTGTAGGGGGTGGTTTTATATCACGCTCCGGGGCACCAAATGGGTGGCGCTTCCGCCTTCGTTCAGTCCACCACAGTGGTGGCGTGATGGGTCAACAAGGGGCTCGGCGGGGCCGTCAGGGCGTTCCTACATTGCGGGGCCGTGTCGAGACCTCAAGAAAGAGATCAATCTGGTCGCGATGGCGCGGAGTTATGTTGATTGGCGCCTACGCCTGCAAGCGTCGCCCCCTCGTGCATGGGAATTTAATCGGAGGACCAGAGCTCTCCAACATTTTATGGATACAGCGCCCGTGGAGATGTATAAACTGTTCTTGGATCACAAGAAAGTGTCAGAGACTGGTGAGGGCCTTGAGACTAGCTGCAATCACCAGATACTCAAGTAAGTAGTCCTGTGGCAGACAGGCTGTTCATTCATTATCATATATATGCCTTTTAAAAGGCCGTTTCTTGAGCAGAGTGGATAGCCAAGGCAAAGTTAATAAGGTGTCGGCTCCCTCCTAGAGACCACGCCGGATCCCATGACCAAGATGTTGAAGGCGCGCCTTTTAAAAAAAGCGAAGGGGAGGAGAAGCAAGCGCCTCCTGAAGGAGGCTTACGAGGAAGGAGGGATCAAAGTCCCACCCTCCAAGGAGAGAAGAGGACCGCTTCCGAAGATCCGGAGGTCAAGGCCTCAAGAGGGAAGAAATCTTCGTCGGAGAGTCTAAGCTGGGAAGTATCCCAGCTGCACTATTCCCCAAGGGATCAGCCCTCCATGAGCCGTAAGTAAAAGAAGGGGTCTTGTAAATAAGGAACATCCTGTATTTATTTAGAAGATAACCCAAATTGTTACCTTGTAGTTCGGATCTCAGCCCTTCTCGTGAGCTCGTCTTGAGGATCTTCTTCGGAGATGATGGAGGCGAAACACCTCCACTGTCGCACCCTCATACGAGGCGGACGACCACGAGGTGTCGTCGCGGAGGTTTCCCCAAGTCGCGGGGCGGACGGTCCAGCGCCAAGTGGTGTGCGGTCGGAGGAGCTGAAGGATCTACTCCGTGGCGGCTATCTCGAGAAGATCACAGCAGCTAATGGATGCAGTGATTGAAAGAATTGCATCCGCCAGAGTAGATTGCATGAAGCCGTCGAAGCTTCTTGTGAGGGTTGATGCATAAAAATGATGTACCTTCGGCAGTTATGCATATAGAATCGCCATGTATAGATAGTAGCCCACGAGACTCGGTATGTTGTCAAAATTGACAGCGTCTTTGAGGATCATAATCTCGATTATAACATTTCGCCACTCCTAAATAGGTGGCGGGCGTCGGTGTGGCAGCCGGATGATGATTTGCGAACTAAGCGGCAACAACGGCGGATCACGGACATCGCGTTGGTCAATAAGCGGCTTGATGAGTCACAAGGTATCGACTTCTCGCGGACACCTGGTAAGGAGCTTGGCGCCCGTGCCTTACGACTTGTATGCTTAATGCAGGTGGTGCGGCTGCTTTGTGGAGGAGCTGCGGGCGGAACTTCGCCCGAGCTAAAACAAGCCAGAAATAATGTAATCGGCGCTTTAAGGCGGCGAAGAGCTAAAAGCGAGCGGGCTGCTCTTTGCCGAAGCAAAGAGGAATGGCCAATATGGCCATAAAGTTGAAGAATACTACCGATCGCTGCGAGGTTCTTGAAAAAGACGTCAAGCGAACAAGAGAACTGAAAAAGGCCACCGCCGAATCAAGGATGCCCGTTCCGCTTTGAGAGCTGCCAAGGAGGAGCTGAGTCGGGCGGGGCTATTGCGGTGGAAAACCGTTTACTGCTGCGGAGAAATATCTGGATCCGCGGTATGCTCGATTGGACAAGTTGTGGAGTTGGAGGATGCTTATCTGGACTTAGTGGCGGCGCTGCGGACGCGATTGAGCACTTCCGAGGCGAGAAGGGGCACGAAGGAAGAGCTATATTGGTCGCCAATTCCATAGTCCGGGCGTCCTCTTCCGTTGACCGACGGTTGGCGAATGGGCGAGCTGAATCGATTATCCGGACTTGCCATGAAGCATGTCATGACTCATTTGTGGCGAAGCGGACCCAGCCGAAGAGTTATTTTGGCTTAGTGCAGCGGTTCCTTGGTGCGGTACCGCGTGTCGGCGCAATGAAGCGGTCGGCGTGTATTGAGGGCGCGGATGGCTCGGCCCGTGTCAACACATCTTTGGCGGAGATGAAGGCCACCGACGTTGCATCCCAAGATTACGGCGAAGCGAGTACATCGAGCACTATTTTGAGGAAGTCACTGCAAGGCGCTCGTTTAATAGAGCGCGATGCTCGAAGGATATTATGTTTAAATGACATGTATGATTTGTGAAAACAATGTTTCAATATAATATAAGAGCTTTTTATACTTGTGCGATCAAGTAGTAAACTTCTCCTGTCGGCCGTTGATGTATATGTATATATAACTTTGAAAGATGGCAGTCCTTGGCTCAGCCCCCACACACATAGTCTTGGGGTGTTTGCAAAAAGCGCTTTTCACATAATCCAACGTCTTGGTCCTATTAAGGAGGTGGTAGCATAGCAAACTAGGCAACGGACTATAATGCTTTATCACTTTCACTTAGCCATAGGAGTTCGAGGTGGGGCTACTATATAGCCCACAGAAGGCACCGCACTCTCCGGTTCGAAGTGCGTATGTGCACGACAGCGGTCCTTCGTTAATCTTGGAGGAATTCTAAACATTCGGTGAGTCATCAGTGGTTGACCAGTCTCTCGCTATATCATAGCGAGTTAGTTTTGGCTTTCTCTCTTGAGGTGCTGCGCCCGGCGAGGCAAGAACTGTCGCGATAGTTCTCCACAGTGCGCGTTAGCGATAGAGCGGGCGTAAGGCAGCAAAACACGGGGCAGGCAAACCCAACATTTGACCAAAGACATGATTGGAGCTGATGCATATAAGGCCTAACTTTCGAGGCGCCGAACACTCCCTAAGGTATTTGGTCTTTATGAAAGCAGGCAGAATAATGCCTAAGCCCCAGTGTCCAGTGCAGCAAAAAATTCTGGTGCGGCCCGATGCCAAAGCGCCAGCCTCCTCCTCGGTTATAGTAAGGAACGGGGATGTATATCAACAAGAGACAGTAAAAAAGGTTTACGCGCGGTCTTAATCGAAAAGAATCCTTGCAGCGGGTCCTCTCTGCGTCTGCGCTGTGTCTCCGTTGTGCGTATCTGGGCGGGTGTAGCATGTTGTTCATTTGTAAAGAGAGAACTTAGTTGAAAAGAAAAAGATCATGTGAAAATGTACTTTATATTAAATAAGCAGTGCGATTCGAAAAGTGAATAAATTTGAGCTTTATTGTCTCTTGTTGTACATCGTGCAACCCCTTGTATGGGGGCATGCTGCTAGTAGGCGCCGGACTCGTCTAGCCGTGTCCGGGGTTCGAATTACCTATTCAGGTGCTTTGGTTAGCGTAGCCGGGTTGGTGTGGGGCTGTCAAGTCAGCCTCGCATTCTTCCGTGCTCGAGTAACATAATACTCCTTTTAATGAGATGATGCCGCATGGACGGGCATTTTAAGTGTAAGAGATGCATAATGCGGTATTGCGTTAAAAGCGGGTAGCTTCACGCCCGATGGTGCTTGATGGCTACTTTTGAATGGGGCGATGTGGAAGGTTAACTTTTTGGCGGAAGTTGTCGGATGAGCGAACACAACTTCTAGCGATGAGGAGCCCGTACAATGGCCATATAGGCTGGCATTACCCCTTTGAAGGAGGTGTTGCTATGGCGAATTTTGGTTGGGTCTATCCCCATTCTGCGGATTGTGTCACGATATATCAGGTTTATGTCCTGCCGCCATCCATGAGACTTGTGTAAATTGGAATCCGTTGATTATAGGATCAATATCAAGGCAGTCCATCCTGCGTTCGGATACTTTCGGAGTAGTCACGATGGTCGAAGGTGATTGGTTTTGACAACCGGTGTTGGTACTCCGCTAGGGTAGTATGTGCGGCGTGGCGTCTTAATGGGCGCCACTCTGTTTTCCTTTTATCACGTGAAGTGAGTTTCTTTGTTTTGACCTCTTGTGGGAAATTCTTTTGTTTTCGGTGCTCTGCTTGTGGGGTTCGTCATCATCCTCACTTGGTGTGTCGAGCCCCTTGTGTTGATGTTGAGTCTGCGGACTGCTTGAAGACCCAACAATCTCTATGGGTATGGTTTGCGGGCCTCCAGGAATCTTGTGGATTTGACATATCTTGTCAAGATTTTGTTTAAGTTGGATAGCTCATCGCTATTGTCCTTAAGGGCAGTTTTTATTGTTCTGTAGTGAGCTTTTGAATCCGGCGTTGGTTGTCGCGCCCTTTGGACGTTTCCTTAATCCGTGGCTGGTCCTTGTTGCGTCGTGGTTTCCATTTCCATCTCGACTTGGATGTACTTGGGTCGCTGGTGCTGCATCTTGCTAGCCAGCTATCCTCTCCAGCATAGCGGGTCATGAGGCTTATTGTCGGCCATTGTTCTTGGCTTTTCTTGGCGAGGTGTCTAGCGAGCCATTCGTCTCGGACGTTGTGTTTGAAGGATGCTAAGGCTTGGCGTCCGGACGATCGACTATTTGGTTCTTTTAGTAAGGAACCTGTTCGAATTTCACAGGCTGACTCTCGGGCTGTTGAGTTATGTGACTTAGATAAATACGCATCCGGGCGGACATAGGTCCCCTGAAAATTTGCACAAGCATCCTCGAGCTCTTCCCGGCTTCAATGGTATTTTGGGAAGGCTTTTAAGCCAATCCGAGCTGGCCCTTTGAGTTTGAGGGTAAGTATTTTATGGCGTGGAGATCATCTCCTCTAGCCATGTGTATGTGGAGGATGTAATCCTCTATCCAGACTCGAGGTCTATTGTTCCGTCGTATGCCTCTATGTTTCGGGTTTGAATCCGCTGGAAATTCATGATCCAGCACCTCATCGGTGAAACATAGGGGATGTCTGGCGCCCATATTTGGGTGTGCCGTGATGTTGGGATATTTGGCGTGTTGCATTGCTTTGAAGAGCTTGCTTTCTCGGCCCATAGATGGACCTATTTGGGCCATCCTTTTGATGTGAATCCTTATGCGGATCACATACCGACTTGTGTCTTGGCGCCATTTGCGCTCTCTTTTTTTGCCGTGGGGTCGTCCATCCGACCGGGTGGCCTTTTACTTTTGATTGTGGGGGCACTAAGGCCTCCTCATAAAATTCGGAAGTAGTTTTCTCTTTGGGTAGCTCTTTGTTCGTATTTGTCGCCGTATTTACTTGGTGTTGAATACTTTGCTCCATCTGATTTTGAGTGCATCTTCCGCTGTTTTGAGCTTCCGCTACTGCTTTTTCAGGCTACAGCGTAGTGGCGGCGAGCCTTTGTGGAGGTTATTCTGCTCCAACAATTTGTCGGCATGAGATCGTCCGGACTATTGTTATCTTCGCTGAGGGGCGGGTTGTTTGTCCAAGTTGTCTGTTGGACGGTTTGCTCGATAGCATGTTCATCGTCCACGGTTTGCCCTGCTCTATGGCTGGGTCTTTGTTGGCGGGACTTGGTGCGGCGTTTACGTTGCCGTTTGGCCTTTTTGAGGATTTATCGCCGTGGCGTCCGTTGTTCCTCGTCGTCACTTCCTTTGGGTGTATCCACCATGTATACATCATGGGATGAGGTGGTTGTCCAGCATCCTATAGGTGCTGGTTCATGGTTGTCTCCTACATTGTAGTCCATACCGTCGATGTCTTGGTCGAAATTGAGCACGTCGTGTAAGCTTTCGGCGATGGCTACAAAGTGGGTGGTGGGTGGGCGTTGAATTTCTTCGTCGTCGCATCCCAACCTTCTGACCGTAGTCGGCTGGGCTCTCTGATAAAGAGAGACTTTAGTGATTTCAAGATGTCGCCAAAGGCGAGTGCTGAAAGATGTCATGGCGATGAACTCCATGACTGCGCCCAATCGGATTCGATTAGCGAGGCGCGGAGGTTGGTCGGAGAGAGTCCGGCACCTTGGAGTCACGGTCTTCGCAAAGACAGGGATTGTGTTGGCTCAATCGCCGTAGAGATTTCAGCCCTCGGTGGTGTCAACCAACCATCCTCGATCGGCGAGATCGGCTCGAATCAATGTTGGGCGGACACTAATCTTGGCTTCGAGGACACACCGGCGGTAGAGTTAGATCATGCCCATCGAGGCGATGCGGCACACTTGGCTGTGGCTCGAATCCGTCGAAGATCAAGTCTCCGCGGATGTCGGCCATATAATTCAAGCTTCTAAATCTGACACGATGGCGGGCGTAGCTTCGATCTGCTCGGATGGCCAAGTGAATTGGCCCTTGATGCAAAAGCCGCCCGATCGAAGATCTGTTAGGGAGAAAAGTCTCACCTGGACCGCCGTTGTTGATGATCGAAGGAGCCATCGGGCCTATAGGTGGCGACAGAGGAACTCTCAATGGAAGCACCAATGTCGGTGTCAAAACCGGCGGATCTCGGGTAGGGGTCGAACTGTGCGTCTAAGCGGAAGGTAACGGGAGACAAGGGACGCGATGTTTTACCCAGGTTGGGCCCTCTCGATGGGTAATACCCTACTCTGCTTGATTAATATTGATGATATGGGTAGTACAAGAGTAGATCTACCACAAGATCAAGGAGGCTAAACCCTAGAAGCTAGCCTATGGTATGATTGTTGTTAGTCCTACGGACTAAAACCCTTCGGTTTATATAGACACGGATAGGGTTAGGGTTACATAAATCGGTTACAATGGTAGGAGATCTACATATCCGTATCGCCAAGCTTGCCTTCCACGCCAAGAAAGTCCCATCCGGACACAGGACTTTCCTTGGCGTGGAAACAACAATGTGAATAACCGAACTAGACTTTCCTTGGCGTGGAAGGCAAGCTTGGCGTCACGTATATGTAGATCTCCTACCATTGTAACCCGACTGTGTAACCCTAACCCTATCCGGTGTCTATATAAGCGAAGGGTTTTTAGTCCGTGGGGCGAACAACAATCATACCATAGGCTAGCTTCAGGGTTTAGCCTCCTTGATCTCGTGGTAGATCTACTCTTGTACTACCCATATCATCAATATTAATCAGCGGGAGGTAAGTATTACCTCCATGAGAGGCCCGAACCTGGTAAAACATCGTGTCCCTTGTCTCCTGTTACCATCCGCCTAGACGCACAGTTGGGGACCCCCTACCGAGATCCGCCGGTTTGACACCGACATTGGTGCTTTCATTGAGAGTTCCTACAATGCGTCACCTATAGGCCCGATGGCTGCCGACGACAGCCGGTGGTGGAGACAGATCTTTGTATTGGCGGAGGGATGGCTGGGGCGGCGGCGGTGGGAGAGTTTTTCAGGCGGAGGCGGTGCACCGCCCGGCCATGAGTAGCTGTTGGCCGGTGGTGGCTGGCGGCTCGAGGGGTGGAGGTTGAAGATGAGCTGCGGGCCTTTGATTTCGTATCCAACGGGCGCAAAATCGGCCCGACGAAGATGAAAGCAGTGAGTCGGTGGCGTGTAGCCTCACCTCTGATGCGTTGGTTTCGATAGTAAAATTCAGTTCGACGACAAAATTCAGTTTCGACAGGTCAAGTTCAGTTTGACAGTTAAATTCAGTTTAAACGATTAAGTTCGAGAGATGGCGGTGATGTATTTTACATCTAGCACTTTGTGTTTATGTATTTGACATCATCTTTTGGAGATGCTATTAGAATTCCACTCAGGTTAACATTGTCTCTCTTGTCACCGCTTGACCTCGGCGTCGTACAACTCACTGAGCTGCTCCAACGATGAAACCCTCCATCACAGGGAGCAATACCTCAGGCTCCATCTCGGGCGCCTAAGATCTTCTTCCCTCCTCCGACAGCCAAGTCAGCGAGCATCCTCACCGGCCAACCCAATCACGCTGAGATCCACATGGCCGCCAAAGAGGTTGTACACTTGTTGCATATCTTTTTACTCTACATGTTATATATTGTCCACTTGAGCACCGCAGTAACAGAAATCGATTATTTTATCCTACTATATGACAAGCAGTGAGGTACCAGGCAACTTAGCTATCCATGATGGACTCTCTTGAATGCCGTCATTATTTATCTCTGCGCATTTGAGCTGTGCATTTGTCGATGGCCTTGGGAGTTGAGCTAGTAGGGCAGTGGCCTGGATCCAAAGTAATAGAAGTAGCACAAAAACTTTTTTTATTGTAGGCGTTTCCTTGCTCAAGCCTGCCTACTAGAATCGCCAGTGCTTGAAAGGTAAAGTGAATGAAAAACATAGGAATTGGAAAGTTTCCTATGGTACTAATTTTCATGAATTTGGTGCAAAGGACTGGAGCAAAGGAAAACTGTAGGATTTGTTCCTTTAGTGTCTCCTTGAAATAAAAACCATAGGAATTTTAATTTCCACTTGTCCTCCTTTTCAAATTCCTATTCATGAAGAACAAGACTAAGAGATAGTAGCATAATAGCATTATAACCGTACATTTTCTTGTGGTTTGACTTAATCTCACCATGCTTCTTTGCATCTGTGATCTTCCAATTCTTGTGAACAAAACACCCAGTTGGCAGAAATCTGTGTTTTTAAATTCTCTGTTTTGCACGTGCATTCCTATCCTATTCTTGTCTATTTCCTATCCTGCATTGTTAGAATCCTCAAATTCAAACAAGCCCTTACACAATTACTTCATTATAGATATGTGTCAAAGAAAACCTTGTGTGGTTTGTCCTGCTCCTGCTGATGATGTGTTCCACCCAGCTCAGCTGCTCCAACGATGGAAGGTTCACCACAGCAGGATCCGCTCTCGGACTGTCTTTCGCGCCTCGGATCTTCTTCCCCTTGCGGCACCCGACAACTGCATTACCATCATCAAGCTGGCGAGATGACCTTGAGGACTACGGGTCCGCTAGAGAGGTCGCACTCTTCCGTGTACGCTTCGTTATGCATCACTTAATATGATGACATGCTACTTTATCGTCGTGTTCACCTATTAGACTCCGAGTCAGGTCCAAAATTATGCTAAAACTTGAGTTTTTAAATGGTTGTGGGGTACATATTGGGGCAGCAATCATTACTATTTGTCTACTATCTGGTTAATCTCGGGTGTCTACTATGAGTTTCATGTTGGGTGCAAACAAACATTAAAGGAGCCATTATCGTATTTTTAACTAAAGCTATTATCACTTTTGCTATCATTGGTTTTGGGTCTATCCACAGTTTGCTACCATCACTCTGGATTTGTGCATGCACTCCTTACATAATCTCACTATGTTTTATTCCTATGCATATGGGTTATTGTACACAATGGAACTGAACATGTAGAGCAAAAGAGACGAGCCTTGCGTGGCAATAAAATTTCATGCAGAGCGTCGCTCCATGGTGGGCAAAGGCAGCCCCCTCCACCCATTTGGATCGTAATCAAGAGGAAGATAACTGTTACGAGGGGATTGAGCGAAGACCACTCCTATTTACCCCATGAGGTCTTCACTCTAACTTGGCATCTGATGTTGGTAATATCATGCATATGGTGCCTTGCATTGCTTCTTGTATACATCAAAGATGTCATCCTTAGTTTAGACATGCTTTGTGTCAATGCCATCTGTTTAGTTTCTTTATCGTATATGTGAATCATGCAATGCCATCTTGTTTAGCCAGGCATCATATATGTGAATTTTGCAATGCCACCTGGTTAGCAGTCATCTTATATGTGAATTATATCATGACATCATTTTTTATTATGTGTTAAATTTGTCAACAATTTTAGTACATTCAATTACTCTTCTGTGCATCAGCCATTCGGCATGGTCATGGAAAAATCTGGAGTGAAACAAGGTCTTGAGAAGCGGACAATGCTATCGGCGAAGCGCATGTCTTCTTTGGTTCAGAGATAGCTCCTCGAGAGGAGGATTGAGAGACAGATGACCAGTCCTATCCCCAGGTGCATGCTCTAACTTGGCAGGGTTATGTTGCTCATATCATGCGTATGGTATCTTGCATTGCTATGTCATTTGCTTAGTTTAGACATGCTTTGTGTGAATGCCACTGTTTAGTGTCTAATTACCATATATGTGAATTATGCAATGCCATCTTGTTGCAAGACATTATATATGTGAATTATGCAATGCTATCTTGTTGCAAGGCATTATATATGTGAATTATGCAATGCCATGTTGTTTAATAGCGTCATATATGTGAATTATATCATGCCGTCCTTTTTTGTATTTCTCATTGCTTTTATCGACAATGTTTGTATATTCAACTGCTCTTCCTGTGCATCAGCCATTTGAATTGGTGATGGAGAAATCAGGAGTGAAAACAAGGTCTTGAGCAGACAATGCTACCTGCTGAAGCAGATATCTTGCTGGTTACAGATAGCTCTTGGAGGAGGATTGAGGAGGAGATGACCAGTCCTATTATCCCCACAGGTGTATGCTCAAACTTGGCAGGGTTATATTACTCATATCATGCATATGTTGTATTGCAATGCTTAGTTTTACATCATATACATGATATTGAATGCCATCTCCTTAGTTGACACATCATATATGTGATTGCCCTCTGCTCACTTCCTTAGTATATAAATCATATATTTGAATTATATCATGCCATGATGTTTACATAGACAGCATGTATCTGAATTATGGCATGCCAACCCATTTTCTAAAGACATAATATAGTTATATCATCTCATCCTGTTTACATAGTCATCATATTTTGAATTATGTCATTCTATCTGTGAATTATATCATGCCATCATGTTTCCATCGACGACATGTTTGTGAATTATGGCATGCCAACAACTTTAATAGACACATCATATAGTTATATCATGTCATCCTGTTTACATAGTCATCATATTTTGAAGTATGTCATTCTATCCTGTTTAGTTAGCCATCATACATGTGAAATTGTGTCATGCTATCCTGTTTAATTAGCCATCATATATGTGAAATTATGTCATGCTATTCTGTTTGGTTAGACAACATAAATGTGAATTATTTCATGCCCTGTTTTCTTCCCTACTATCCATTGCACCTGTCTATCTTACAATGTTTGTACATTCAATTACTTTTCTTGTTTATCAGCCATTTCAATTGGAGGGGGTGATGGCAGTATCTGTGGGAGTAAAAACACGGTCTTCAGAAAAGATCGTGCTACCTGTCGATGGAGATAGAACCACGGTTGTACTTGCCCAAGAACCAGCCCCACCACACATAACCTAGACTCATGTAGATTATACCCCTACCCGGTTGGACGGAGAACCAGCTACACCTTCTAACCCCAACCCGTGAGATAGCAACCCAGTTCCCGTTGACACAACACCATCTCCACCATAGAGCACCCAAACACGAGCAGTTATTTAGGCAACTGCAGTGCCCAAAGCACGAGGGCCACCACTCCGAACCCCAAGTCAATGCTTAAAGCAGAAGAAGAATTGTTCTCAGTTCAGGTTCCGTAGCTATGGTTCATACTACTTTGCTCTTGCATCACTATATTTACTCATGCCAACTAATTTGAAATTTGAAGGATGCAACTAAAACTCCAATGGCGCAACAGGTATGTTTTAAACCTGTTTCTTTAGCGTGTTTGCTTTTGTAACTTGCTCTATGTTGATTTCAGTTTCAATTGAATAAATAGTTATGTTCTCATGCCATGCACATTACAAGTGTTGTTATTGCTGTGTAGTTTCCCACACTTATATTACATCTATGTTGCTTTGTCTTAAATAGATATGATTGAACTGTATCTATCTTGATTTGGCAACATAAACTAGAATGATATAGACCATCGATGACCATACTACATAGATATATGTTTGTTTCATCTTGTTATCTGTCCACCTTACTCTTGAACTGGTTTACCAAAATGAGTTTCATATACTACATTGTAAACCTGTGATGTGTTTGTTTGTTTCTCTTTTAGAAGCGGATAAAATATTGGAGAATAGTACCCGTTATGCAATGGTAAAGGAAGTAATCAGATGAGGTTCAAGATAGTGAGACATCCTGTTGGTCTCCAAGAAAGCTGATAAAAACTATATTGAAGACATTGAGACAACCCCAAAGTCTGTCTTGATGTAGTGTTAGATTCTTGGCTACTACTTTGGCACCAGCTCTTGAACTCTTTGCTGAATCAGTTAAACTTCTTGAGTCTCAACTTCAAGTTGAAAGACATCGATCGGATGTTATCGCGACGGGAAGTTGAAGGGTGAGAAGTCCTGCAGAATTCAGATGCATACTTTACGGTGCAACGACAAGTCTTTGGAGGATTTAAGCGCCAAAAAAGAAAGTTAATAAGCTTGCTAAGCATCTTGCCAGCATTATGGGTACCAGGATATTGTTTCTTGAGCTCTTACGAAGTGGTTTCGATTCGGACTTGTTTTCTTTGCGGCGTTTATATGCATTTATATGCTGCTTTGTTCCCTATATTTGCCTTGGTGGCGAACTTTGATGCCAGATGGATGTAATATGTGTAATAGCCGTGATAGCCTAGCGTAAGTTGCTTGCTTATTTATTTCCTTATTGTCTTGTTTATTTGTTTTCTTGTAGTCAGTGCTGTTCTTTTTTTCGCAGTTTGCTAGTGGCCGCAATAACCTATTTTTTAAAACTAGGCCACATTAACCATGGGCTACATATTTACTGTAGTTAACATGGGCCTCCTACGGGCCGTAGAAACAATGGGCCTTCTAAGGGCCGTAGAAACAATGGGCCTTCTACGGGGCATAGAAACAATGGGGACACAATGGGCCTTCTACGGGCCGTATGATCGGTTGGCCAAACATGGGCCAATAACAAACCACATTATGGCCGTAAATGGGCTAGAGTTGAAATCGTCTGTTCATGGACCGACCATAACGAGCCATCGTTAATCGGCCATATTTGATGACGCCATGAAAACGGCCCAACGTATTAATGGGCCACAAATGGGCCGACTGTAAGCACGAGCTGAATTTGACCCACAAGCAGAAAATGACAGTAACGGGCCGAAAGTAAACGAATGTTGGAAATGAGCCCAAGAATAAATGGGCCCTGAGAAGGCCAAAAGATAACATGGGCTGGAAAGGCCCAACGGAATAATGGGCTGTTAATGGGTATAAAGTGATACACTTTTCATTACGGGCCAGTTTTACCACAAGCCATTAATGGGCAAGGGTTACTAAGGGCCTCATATGGGCCGAAAGACGCCATGGGCCATACATGGGCCGGAAGTTAAAACGAGCTGGAATTATATTGGACGGCACAGATGATGCTACTGGGCCTAATTCGGATAGGCCGTAAACGGGCCTTGGGTTAGCGGGTTGTAAATGGGCTATATGCGAACATGTCGTTAACAGGCTTGTGGTGGGCCTGCCCGCCACCTTTTGACCAAGTCAAATGGGTCGGCCTTTTCACAGGAATGGGCCTCTGTTGGGTCGTGCCACATGCCGACGTATCATAGGCGCTTTGGGTCCAATGAGTGGATGACATTTGTCCCAACGGCGAGCCGACACGTGTTTCCTCTAGCCAATGATGATTTTACACGTGGAAAATCCCCATTGGTCAGGGCTGTTAACGGGTTATCGGATCCAAAACCGGACCCGATAGCTTAACGGTGTTCCGTTACGGTCGATGCCATGTGTCGGTCACCCTTGACGAAAGCACTTCTGTGACGGGCGATTTATCGTCATGGAAGTGGACACTTCCGTGGTGATAATTTTGGTAATGTCATGGAACACTTCTATGACAACACAGGTATGACTATCTTGATTCTGTCATAAAATTGTCATGGATGTACATGCATGATAGAAAACGTGACCTATTGTGACAAACACGTATCATCACGGAAGTATATTTTTTGTAGTGTCTTGCCTAATGCGTTACTCTGTTCTTATGAACTTAATACTCTAGATGCATGCTGGATAGCGGTCGATGTGTGGAGTAATAGTAGTAGATGCAGAATCGTTTCGGTCTACTTGTTGCGGATGTGATGCCTATATACATGATCATGCCTAGATATTCTCATAATTATACCTTTGCCGATT